>NW_024121131.1:0-152960 GCF_016745375.1 Pimephales promelas
TCAACCAATTTAATTGTCAACGGATATAAACTCTATATAAAGGTAAGATGAGTATTTTTCATTTTATATTGACCAAGTGCTTTTGTGTAATTGCAAAAATCTGAAATATGTATAAAGTGATGAACTTAACGAAGCCAGCCGAACTCCCGCAGATAAACAGCTACAGACTGAAATGACAGTATTGCCAGTTAACTGTAGTGTGTGTGTGTGTCTCCTATCTGGCACACACACCTGAGGTCATGGAGGATCTCAATCAGGTGTTGAACAGTCGAGACACGTCACGGGGACCCGGACCGAAGCACTGCGCTACTGTATGTGCTGTCTGCTTTAGCACACATGACCAGCCGAATACGTGGACACAGGGCCCGGAGAGGCCGGCTGGATCATCAGTTATTCAAGCTCAAACAGTGCGAGGTGTGTCATTAAAACTGCATGTGTTGCCGGTCGTGTTACTCTACACCAGTGCTGGCTGTGAGAGATGAACACACACACTTCACACACATGCTAATGACTGATCAGGGATCAGACTGGAAAAACACTTCACTTTATCACATATGACTCTATGGCTGTTCAGGAACAACATCTGTGGAACAATGCACACACACACACACACACACACACACACACACCTGTAATGCTACTTCACTACTAAAGGCAATCTGTACTTGAGTTCTGTTAAACATGAATACTTCTACAGTTACTCACATTCACATTACAATACACACTCACCTAAAGGATTATTAGGAACACACACTAATACTGTGTTTGACCCCCTTTCACCTTAATTCTCCGTGGCGTTGATTCAACAAAGTGCTGAAAGCATTCTTTAGAAATGTCGGCCCATATTGATAGGAGAGCATCTTGCAGTTGATGGAGATTTGTGGGACGAAGCTCCCGTTCCACCACATCCCAAAGATGCTCTATTGGGTTGAGATCTGGTGCCTGTGGCGGCCATATTGGTACAGTCAACTCATTGACATGTTCAAGAAGCCAATTTGAAATGATTCATGGTGCATTATCCTGCTGGAAGTGGCCATCAGAGGATGGGGACATGGTGGCCATAAAGGGATGGACATGGTCAGAAACAATGCTCAGGTCGGCCGTGGCATTTAAACGATGCCCGATTGGCACTAAGGGGCCTAAAGTGTGCCAAGAAAACATCCCGCACACCATTACACCACCACCACCAGCCTGCACAGTGGGAACAAGGCATGATGATCCATGTTCTCATTCTGTTTACGCCAAACTCTGACTCTACCAACAGAAATCGAGACTCATCAGACCAGGCAACATTTCTCCAGTCTTCAACTGTCCAGTTTTGGTGAGCTCTTGCTTTCTCCTATGTGTAGTGGAGATGAGTGGTACCCGGTGGGGTCTTCTGCTGTTGTAGCCCATCCGCCTCAAGGTTGTGTGTGTTGTCTGCATACCTCGGTTGTAACGAGTGGTTATTTCAGTCAAAGTTGCTCTTCTATCAGCTTGAATCAGTCGGCCCGTTCTCCTCTGACCTCTCGCATCAACAAGGTGTTTTCTCCCACAGGACTGACCCATACTGGATGTTTTTCCCTTTTCACTCCATTCTTTGTAAACCCTAGAAATGGTTGTGTGTGAAAATCCCAGTAACTGAGCAGATTGTGAAATACTGAGACCAGCCCTAATAAGTAGACATTATTAGTCTAAAAAACACTAAATTCAAATGCTGGCATTTTTAGCTGAGAGTATTTTTGTTTATTTTTTGTGCACAAAAAGTATTCTCGTCGCTTGATAAACTTAAGATTGAGTCACTGTAGACACTCAGACTATTTAACAATGTGTGTGCTGTGGATGGAGGCCGTCAGGAACACGTCTGAGCGGTTTGCACTGCACTCGACGCTGTTTACACTGCTAACACTGCCGGTCATGAGCTCAGCATCTCCCAGCTCAGCCGTCTGATTGGCCGCTCGCTCATCAGCTGGTAGAGCTTCCCTGACTCCAGAGGCATAGTTACCAAACAGGTGGGGCTCCGGCGGCAGGTGTGTTTGACTATCAAATAGCATTCACAGAGGAGAGACGACGGCGGCAGGGATCAGGATCAGGATCACACTACACCACAGGTGAGGACTTCCTTATCAGCTTAAAATGCCTTTTGCCTTTGTTAAGAGAACTATTACACATGTTTGGTGAAATAATTCTGATTCTGAAACAGTTTTATGAAAATGTTACTTCTGCATGTTCTCTAAATGTCAACTCTTAATGTATTAAAACATTTTTTTCTCTCATGGTTATGAGAACGCGACAGGAACCTTCCTTTTATCATTCTGTAAACAGGAACGCTAGTTTTGAATGTTCCCTAAAACAAGAAACAATTACAAAATATATAGCTATTTTTTGACGTTTGTTCCAGAAAGTTCTGCTCTGAAAACATGTGTGCAACAAGTACAACTTGATATCTGTCGAGGATAGTGCTCTTGCTCTCGTACAACGGTCCACGTTAATGATTCACACTTAAAAATAAAGGTTCCCTTTCACAGCAATGCCATTGAAATAACTATTTCTGGCTGAACAGTTCAGTAGAATAAATTAAAAACGTGTTTTAATAATCTAAACGACCTTCTGAAAGGTTCCACAGGAGTGAAAGGTTCTTCAAGGAACCATCAATACCAAAACAGAACATTTCCCCCTTGATTTGACATTAAATACCCCTTTTTTTGTTCCCCAAAACCTTTCATAGCTATTTTAATCTTCTTTTTCCACTATAAAGGACCTTTTGAGCAACGGAAAGATTCGAAGAAAGCTAAAGATTCTTCAAGGAACCATCGATGCCAATAAATAACTAGTTTTCCCCTGATTTGCCATTAAAGGGTTAGTTCACCCAAAATGAAAATTAAGTCATTAATTACTCACCCCCATGCTGTACCAACCCCGTAAGTTCGTCTTCGGAACTCAAATGAAGATATTTTTGATTAAATTTGAGAGGTGGATCACTACCACATAGACTGCCTAAGGGGTCGAAACTTGACGAGAGTTCGAGAGATTTCCACGACGGATGCGCGAGAACTTAACAAGAAGTAGTAGAAGAAGAACGTCCTCTTCTCAGTTGTCGCGCATGCGTCGTGGAAATCTCTTGAACTCTCGTCTCAGGCCCCGTCCACACTACTGCGTTTTCGTTAAAAAACGAATACGATCTCCGTCCACACCAGCGTTTTATCTGCGTATTAGAAATGATGTCCGTCCACATTAAAACGACTGAAAACGCTGATCACGTGACCATTCACCAACACTGGGCATGCGCGTGCCGGTCAGGGATTGACGAATCAGGGAAGGATACGTCATGACTGATAACACCCAATCATAAAACATTTCTGAAGTCCTACGTTTTGTCTCGACCACACACTAAATCGGAGATTTTAAACGCAAAACGCAGCTGCAGCGTTTCTAAACTTCTCCGTTTTAGGTCTTCATTTTTCCCATTTTAGACTGGACGGGAGGTGCAAACGTAGCAAAAGGTCTCCGTTTTTAAACAAAAACGCAGTAGTGTGGACGGGGCCTCAGGCCTACAAGGAAGAAAAGGAATAGTTGAATGAAGTTGTTATTTTTGTTTGTTTTTTTGCACAAAAGTATTCTCGTCGCTTGATAAACTTATAGTTGAGCCGCTGAAGTCACTTGAATATTTAAACATTTTCTTCATTGACTTTCTGGGCCGTCAAGTTTTAATCCCTTAGGAGCCTATGTGGTAGTGATCCAGCTCTCAGATTTAATCAAAAATATCTTCATTTGTGTTTCGAAGATGAACGAAGGTCTTACGGGGTTGGTACAGCATGGGGGTGAGTAATTAATGACTTAATTTTAATTTCTGGGTGAACTAACCCTTTAAAGAACCATTTTTTGGTTCCCCAAAGAACCTTTCAGTTATCAGTTCCTAAAATAAGTATTTTGACCATCTTCTGCAACAGAATGGTCCACAGGAGTGAAAGGTTCTTCAAGGAACCATCAATACCAATACAGAACATTTCCCCCTTGATTTGACATTAAAAACCCTTTTTTTGTTCCCCAAAACCTTTCATAGCTATTTTAATCTTCTTTTTCCACTATAAAGGACCTTCTTGGGCAACGGAAATATTCCAAGAAAGCTAAAGGTTCTTCAAGGAACCATCGATGCCAATAAATAACTAGTTTTCCCCTGATTTGCCTTTAAAGAACCATTTTTTGGTTCCCCAAAGAACCTTTCAGTTATCAGTTCTTAAAATAACTATTTTGACCATCTTCTGCAACAGAATAATCCACGGCTCTCCATGGAGGCACTATGCCCCGTTCTCGAGAGTGTGTATGACGGCCGCGTAACTCTGAGTTTTCTCCGCAGCGGCCCGATGAAACATGAACTGGGGGTTCCTGGAGAATGTGCTGAGCGGGGTCAACAAGCACTCGACGGTGGTGGGGCGGGTGTGGCTCTCCATCCTCTTCGTGTTCCGCATCCTGGTGTTCGTGGCCGCCGCCGAGCAGGTGTGGAAGGACGAGTTCAAGGACTTCGTGTGCAACACGCAGCAGCCGGGCTGCGAGCAGGTGTGCTTCGACCACTTCTTCCCCATCTCGCAGGTGCGGCTGTGGGCCCTGCAGCTGATCATGGTGTCCACGCCGTCGCTGCTCGTGGCGCTGCACGTGGCCTACCGGGAGCACCGAGAGAGCAAGCACAAGAGGCGGCTGTACCGGGACAAGGGCAGCATCGACGGAGGCCTGCTCTTCACCTACATCATGAGTCTGGTCCTCAAAACCAGCTTCGAGGTGGCCACCCTGCTGGCCTTTTACTGGCTGTACAGCGGCTTCCACGTGCCCCGGCTGCTCCAGTGTGAGGAGAGCCCCTGCCCCAACACCGTCGACTGCTACATCGCCAAGGCAACGGAGAAGAAGATCTTCCTCTACATCATGGGCTGCACCTCCATCCTGTGCATTGTGCTGAATGTGGTGGAGATGCTGTACATCGTGTCCAAGACGTGCTGGAAGTGCTTCAGCAAGAGGTACGCCCCGGTGCGGCCTCCCTCCACGCCCACCTCCAAGGAGAACGGCCTTCACCCGGACAGCCTCAGGCTCGGCTCGCCACAGCTTCAGTCCGTGTCCAAGGAGAACGGCCTTCACCCGGACAGCCTCAGGCTCGGCTCGCCACAGCTTCAGTCCGTGTCCAAGGAGAACGGCCTTCACCCGGGCCGGCCGGACAGCCTCAGGCTCGCTGCGGCCTGAACACTGCGGCGATACTCATGCTGAACAAACCTGTGCTTTTCCACTGGTGCCTCAAATGCATGAGCCGCTATGACAGAATGCACTATTAAAGGGGAAGAGTGAGCACTTCCCATATCTTTAGTTGCATTGTATACATTTCGTGTCATTTGAGTTAGAATCTATGCAAATTAGACAAATGTCCTCATTCTTGCAAACCAAGGTCAAAACACAACCCAGATGGCTTTGAATGCAGGTTTATCTGAAGTTACTCTACAACAGTGTTTAGAGCTGAGAGTCAAATAAGTTAATATATTGTTGGAGCTGTAAAGGTCATGGTAATACAGTCAACATTTGAAGTGGATAAAAACCTTTCATCAAAGTTTTAAACAATACCCGCTCTTGTCTTAGCACAACTTTGAAGAACTTTTTTGATCCACCTCAAATGTTGACTTCTGTATTAATAGATTAATTTTTGTATGATAAACAATTGTGCTAATGTCTAATGCAAACCCAGAAGCACTGGATTATACTGCACTTATTTGAATACTGCTTCTTTTTCACGTCTAAAATAAACATCCTTGTCAGATAACGTGGGAAACTGAGTGGCTTGAGAACTCGCTGTGACTCGCTGTAAAAGCGATACCCACTAGATATGACGAGCTGATGTGTATACAGAAGGGTCTTATTTAGGGATAAATGATTTATCCAACACTACATTGAAAATGTGGCCGATATATTTAAGCCTATATTTAAAATAAAGGATTATTTCCTTCAGCTGAGACGGTTCAGATGCGCACTGTTCTCCATGATGTTTTTGAATTGCTTGAAATATGTTTGGAATCACTTTAAAATACAGTCAAGTGCAACACAAATCTGTCATATGGTTCCCACACCTTGGTTAACTTTAAATTCAAGGACTTTCCAGGTTCAACAACCCTCAAACTGAAGGATTAATGTGGGACACATCTGTTGTCCAACAAATAACATTTGTTGCAAAACAAAACAACAAATAACACTACCTCGCGCAGAAAACACTTAAAGGGATACTCCGCTTTTTTTTTGGAAATAGACTCATTTTACCACCCCCCAGAGTTAAACAGTTGAGTTTTACCGTTTTCGAATGTATTCAGCCGATTTTCTGATATTTAGAAGAGTATCACTATCCAGACAGTTTCTGGTGTCATTGACTTCCATAGTAGGATACTATATGTATGGAAGTCAATGAGACCAGAAACTATCTGGTTACCGATATTCTTCTAAATATCAGAAAATCGGCTGAAAACATTTGAAAACGGTAAAACTCAACTGTTTAAGGGAGTGGTTAAATTAGCCTATTTCCCAAAAAAATGTGGAGTATCCCTTTACGTAACGCGATCTTGATTACGTAATGTAAATCAAGAAAGCTAGTATGTAAAGGCCATGAAGTGTTGGTAAAATATTAATATTAGCCTATATAAAATACAAATAATTTGGATTTTATTCCAGATAACTTCTTGCACAAAACAAATTTAAGCACTGTCAAGGACCTATATCTATGTATATTTATTTTCAAAAACTTTCCAGGGCCTTAAATATTTTTTTTTTTCAGATTCATAAACTTTCAAGGATTTCAAGGACCCGAATTATGAGAACATCATTATAATTGTATGATTGGGACATGAGACTTCTGTTTTTATACCCAGGCACTCAAAAATTAAATAAAAATTAGGATTTAGATTTATCAGCCAATATATGGGTTATCGGCTTTCAAATATAAATAATTATCAGACAAAATGTTCATATTGGTGCATAGGCTCATTCACCCTTGTGTCAGACTCTAAAATCTATTCCTCTATCAATGTATTATAAACAATGTCTGTTTGTATGATAATGGCTTTTGTACTGAGCTAATCATATTTTCCAAGAATTTCAATAAAACACTGTTTAGTGTGTAAGCTGTAGTGTCACCGCCCTTTTTTTTGAATAGACATGGAAATGCACATTTCGAACTTAAATGGTTGTTATTCAAGAATGCTTTGGAACATAAACGTAAGATTGGTCTCGTTTTAAAGAAGACATTTGGCAGATTTTTGTAGAAGTGAAATAAAGTGAAGTAGAAAAAAAAGTTAGAAGTTTGAGTTTATGGAAATAAATGTAAAATAATTAATTATTCATATTTTATATAAAATATATATTTTCAAAACCTGGGCGACTAAAACTGCAGGAGAATCAAAAGTAAAATTCTGAACAAGAATCTCAGCTCTGGAAGGGGCTAGAGCCTCCATTTTTGCACTCAGGTCTAAGTCTCATGGCCCTCTATCAGAATTTGGGAAGATTGGAGAAACTTAATTTTTCGCCCAAAAAAAAAAACGTAAGGGGTACCACTGTCGTTTTTTTTTTCGGGCCGAATTTTTGAGTTTCGATATCTCAGCTCTGGAAGGGGCTAGAGCCTCCATTTTTGCACTCAGGTCTAAGTCTCATGGCCCTCTATCAGAATTTGGGAAGATTGGAGAAACTTAATTTTTCGCCCAAAAAAAAAACGTAAGGGGTACCACTGTCGTTTTTTTTTTCGGGCCGAATTTTTGAGTTTCGATATCTCAGCTCTGGAAGGGGCTAGAGCCTCCATTTTTGCACTCAGGTCTAAGTCTCATGGCCCTCTATCAGAATTTGGGAAGATTGGAGAAACTTAATTTTTCGCCCAAAAAAAAAACGTAAGGGGTACCACTGTCGTTTTTTTTTTCGGGCCGAATTTTTGAGTTTCGATATCTCAGCTCTGGAAGGGGCTAGAGCCTCCATTTTTGCACTCAGGTCTAAGTCTCATGGCCCTCTATCAGAATTTGGGAAGATTGGAGAAACTTAATTTTTCGCCCAAAAAAAAACGTAAGGGGTACCACTGTCGTTTTTTTTTTCGGGCCGAATTTTTGAGTTTCGATATCTCAGCTCTGGAAGGGGCTAGAGCCTCCATTTTTGCACTCAGGTCTAAGTCTCATGGCCCTCTATCAGAATTTGGGAAGATTGGAGAAACTTAATTTTTCGCCCAAAAAAAAAACGTAAGGGGTACCACTGTCGTTTTTTTTTCGGGCCGAATTTTTGAGTTTCGATATCTCAGCTCTGGAAGGGGCTAGAGCCTCCATTTTTGCACTCAGGTCTAAGTCTCATGGCCCTCTATCAGAATCCAGAGTTTTGGGAAGATTGGAGAAACTTAATTTTTCGCCCCAAAAAAAAAAACGTAAGGGGTACCACTGTCGTTTTTTTTTCGGGCCGAATTTTTGAGTTTCGATATCTCAGCTCTGGAAGGGGCTAGAGCCTCCATTTTTGCACTCAGGTCTAAGTCTCATGGCCCTCTATCAGAATTTGGGAAGATTGGAGAAACTTAATTTTTCGCCCAAAAAAAAAACGTAAGGGGTACCACTGTCGTTTTTTTTTCGGGCCGAATTTTTGAGTTTCGATATCTCAGCTCTGGAAGGGGCTAGAGCCTCCATTTTTGCACTCAGGTCTAAGTCTCATGGCCCTCTATCAGAATTTGGAAGATTGGAGAAACTTAATTTTTCGCCCAAAAAAAAAACGTAAGGGGTACCACTGTCGTTTTTTTTTCGGGCCGAATTTTTGAGTTTCGATATCTCAGCTCTGGAAGGGGCTAGAGCCTCCATTTTTGCACTCAGGTCTAAGTCTCATGGCCCTCTATCAGAATTTGGGAAGATTGGAGAAACTTAATTTTTCGCCCAAAAAAAAACGTAAGGGGTACCACTGTCGTTTTTTTTTTGGGCCGAATTTTTGAGTTTCGATATCTCAGCTCTGGAAGGGGCTAGAGCCTCCATTTTTGCACTCAGGTCTAAGTCTCATGGCCCTCTATCAGAATCCAGAGTTTGGGAAGATTGGAGAAACTTAATTTTTCGCCCAAAAAAAAAACGTAAGGGGTACCACTGTCGTTTTTTTTTTCGGGCCGAATTTTTGAGTTTCGATATCTCAGCTCTGGAAGGGGCTAGAGCCTCCATTTTTGCACTCAGGTCTAAGTCTCATGGCCCTCTATCAGAATCAGAGTTTTGGGAAGATTGGAGAAACTTAATTTTTCGCCCCAAAAAAAAAAACGTAAGGGGTACCACTGTCGTTTTTTTTTTCGGGCCGAATTTTTGAGTTTCGATATCTCAGCTCTGGAAGGGGCTAGAGCCTCCATTTTTGCACTCAGGTCTAAGTCTCATGGCCCTCTATCAGAATTTGGGAAGATTGGAGAAACTTAATTTTTCGCCCAAAAAAAAAAACGTAAGGGGTACCACTGTCGTTTTTTTTTTCGGGCCGAATTTTTGAGTTTCGATATCTCAGCTCTGGAAGGGGCTAGAGCCTCCATTTTTGCACTCAGGTCTAAGTCTCATGGCCCTCTATCAGAATTTGGGAAGATTGGAGAAACTTAATTTTTCGCCCCCAAAAAAAAACGTAAGGGGTACCACTGTCGTTTTTTTTCGGGCCGAATTTTTGAGTTTCGATATCTCAGCTCTGGAAGGGGCTAGAGCCTCCATTTTTGCACTCAGGTCTAAGTCTCATGGCCCTCTATCAGAATTTGGGAAGATTGGAGAAACTTAATTTTTTGCCCAAAAAAAAAAAACGTAAGGGGTACCATTGTCGTTTTTTTTTCGGGCCGAATTTTTGAGTTTCGATATCTCAGCTCTGGAAGGGGCTAGAGCCTCCATTTTTGCACTCAGGTCTAAGTCTCATGGCCCTCTATCAGAATCTAGAGTTTTGGGAAGATTGGAGAAACTTAATTTTTCGCCCCAAAAAAAAAAACGTAAGGGGTACCACTGTGGGGTTTTTTTTCGGGCCGAATTTTTGAGTTTCGATATCTCAGCTCTGGAAGGGGCTACAGCCTCCATTTTTGCACTCAGGTCTAAGTCTCATGGCCCTCTATCAGAATTTGGGAAGATTGGAGAAACTTAATTTTTTGCCCAAAAAAAAAACGTAAGGGGTACCATTGTCGTTTTTTTTTTCGGGCCGAATTTTTGAGTTTCGATATCTCAGCTCTGGAAGGGGCTAGAGCCTCCATTTTTGCACTCAGGTCTAAGTCTCATGGCCCTCTATCAGAATCTAGAGTTTTGGGAAGATTGGAGAAACTTAATTTTTCGCCCCAAAAAAAAAAACGTAAGGGGTACCACTGTCGTTTTTTTTTTCGGGCCGAATTTTTGAGTTTCGATATCTCAGCTCTGGAAGGGGCTACAGCCTCCATTTTTGCACTCAGGTCTAAGTCTCATGGCCCTCTATCAGAATTTGGGAAGATTGGAGAAACTTAATTTTTCGCCCCAAAAAAAAAAACGTAAGGGGTACCACTGTCGTTTTTTTTTCGGGCCGAATTTTTGAGTTTCGATATCTCAGCTCTGGAAGGGGCTAGAGCCTCCATTTTGCACTCAGGTCTAAGTCTCATGGCCCTCTATCAGAATTTGGGAAGATTGGAGAAACTTAATTTTTCGCCCCAAAAAAAAAACGTAAGGGGTACCACTGTCGTTTTTTTTTTCGGGCCGAATTTTTGAGTTTCGATATCTCAGCTCTGGAAGGGGCTAGAGCCTCCATTTTTGCACTCAGGTCTAAGTCTCATGGCCCTCTATCAGAATCCAGAGTTTCAAGAAGATCAGAGAAACTCAAAATTTCGACACGAAAAAAAAAACGACAGTGGTACCCTTTTGTTTGTTTTTTCCGGATCGAAATTTTGAGTTTCGATATCTCAGCTCTGGAAGGGTCTAGAGCCTCCATTTTTGCACTCATGTCTAAGTCTCATGGCCCTCTATCAGAATCCAGAGTTTCAAGAAGATCAGAGAAACTCAAAATTTCGACCTGAAAAAAAAAGACGACAGTGGTACCCCTTTCATTTTTTTTTTGGGTCGAAATTTTTAGTTTTGATATCTCAGCTCTGGAAGGGTCTAGAGCCTCCATTTTTGCACCGAGGTCTAAGTCTCATGGCCCTCTATCAGAATCCAGAGTTTCAACAAGATCAGAGAAACTCAAAATTTCGACGCGAAAAAAACAAAAAGACAGTGGTTCCCCTTTTTTTTAAAAAAATTTTCGGGTCGAAAGACAGAGAACACACACTGCATTTCTGTAATAATGGCATACCACATACTGTATAAGCTTTTAAATATTACATATGACGGAGAAGCCAGAGTAAACCCTGATGTCATCGCCCAGCTCAGTTTAGTTCTCATATAATGCGATCAATGCAGCCGTTGCTTAGCAACGGGAAGAAACTCCTGTAACTTCAGTCCCGTTAGCAGCTTAGTGCTTACAGATTAGGAGACATTATAGTGTGTTCGCTGCATTTGTAATGTTATACTTTTAAAATAGGTTAACATCCGGGTATCTCTCCAGTCTCCACTGGAATGTGTTAACGCAAACGTGTAAGTTTCACGTTTGAAGGGGTTAAACCGTGACATCTACACAGTTTTCCAAAGTGGACCAACGTGATTATTTCACGTGACATCTAGCCTACACGTTTTCCAAAGTGGACCAATGTGATTATTTCACGTCTTGTCGTGATACTGGGTTGGGATATTATCGCCAGTCCTTTAGTCGAATATAGAGTTTAATCAAACACAAAAAGCAAAATTATTCATCCATCAAGTTAATATTCAAACTTACCGAAAGTTTGTGGGGTCGATGATGACGCTGTGTTTTAAGGATAGACTAGAATGAAGTGAAGAGTAAAGGCGATTTATTGGTTGATGTATTCTAATAAGGCGCAGGCAGCCATCATCTATAGGCCTACTTGCAGCAGCAGGTCGATCGTTCACAAGTTAAATATAGAATAAATGTATTTGTCATATCAAATTAAAACCTGACGTTTCAATTTTGCCCTGCTGCCCACGGGGGTTTGATTGACAGGTGGCCTGGCCAATCATAACGCCGAATAAGCAACTTTGTCCGACAACAAAGCTGTCAGTAACGTCGGTGGATATGAACTTGAAAACAGTATTGTTTAAATTACTTAAATGACAATATTTGAAAGTTGAGACTTTGTTTCATATCATCAGTAAGCTGCTCTGAACTCTCTCTCGTAATCACTCGGTGTAACGTTAGTCTTTGCCCCGCGGTGCATTTTTCACTGCGTGAGTGCATGAGAACATGATGTGCGTGACTCGTGAGACCCGCCTGGCTCGTGGCTCGTCACATACTAAAAAAGGCGGGTCTTTGCGAACGTCTCTATTAATGATAATGATTCCATGATAATGCATGGAATATAACAGGGGAAAGGCTTTGGTAATCAGATGGCTTGCAGTATCTGCTCCACAGCCAATCACGGGCCCCCTCCTTGCTTGGGCCCCGGGGCTTTAGCCCCGCCTAGCCCTATGGTTAATGCGGCCGTGGCTGTACCAACCCCGTAAGACCTTCGTTCATCTTCGGAACACAAATGAAGATATTTTTGGATCACATTATGAGGTGGATCACTTTCATTAAGGTGAAAACTAAATTCATCTTAATGAAAGGCTTTGTGCTTTATGTTTGATGTGAAAGTTTAAAGCAGTCTTTCAGTGCCGATTTCAAAGCTCTCACGTCCGTAATGGGGAACTGTCACGTAACATTGTTTTTCCCTCATAAATGCATACATGAAAAACAAGACAATGAATATTTATGTTCTGTGGAGAGCCAACCCTTTTCATCCGGTGGGTCTCCGTGCGTCTCTCTGTCAGCACTATATCAGGGGCCCGTTTCAATAAGGAGGTTCAACCAACTCTGAGTTAAAGCTTGAACTCAGAGTTGACTTGAGATGGGAAACTCTGAGTTTTCGGTTACAGAACAGCTGAAATGAGTTAGTTCAATCAACTCTGAGTTGACTGACTCTGAGTTAAGCGCGTGCACCACAGCTATAAAAGCCATTATCAATGGAGCGCAGATATTATGAGTCACCATGGCAACAGCGCCAGACAAAAAGAGGTGTTGGGTGTAATTAATTACCAAGTAATCTAAATATTGTAATTTAATTAAAGGGATTACTCTTAATTCTTCTGTAATTTAAAATAAAATATGATGCAATTACATTAAATAGGCTACTGCATAAACTATAGACCAATTCAGTATAAAACAATAGTGGATTTAGCATACATTTTTAAAAGGTATACTTTTATATAACCTTCTCCCTCTACACACTTTACAATTGCATGAATTATTCTTGAATTGATCATTGTTAATTTGAAAGCATTAAAAGTGCAGTTTCTTGTCTCTCCTCCTTGTATTAATCAAGTGGTTGAGGTTGATATAGGATTTAGTAATATGTAGACCAATACTTTCTTGAGATAGTAATTATTACATTAATCTAACTACACCGTTGAAGATGTCATTTGTTGTTAATAATTCATAACTATTTTAGAGTAACTGTTATAATATCAGAGGTGAAACTGGAAGAATGTTATTCAACCTAAAGTAGGCTACTATTACTTTGATACATTTTTACTTAAGTAAAAGTAAAAATTCCAGAAAAAATCTACTCAAGTAAAAAGTAGTTAATTTAAAACATGAGTAAAAGTTGCAGGGTAACTTGTTTAACAGTGGGGGTGGGGTGGGGGACTCCCCCATGTGGGGTTGTAACGTATGAGAGTTTCACAGTATGAGAACCGTCTCAGAAAATATCACGGTTTATGGTATTAAACAATTGTTAAATATATAAACTGCATTATTAAATTATGGTTATTATTTTCATCAGTTAAAATGATAGTTAAATAAATGAAACATTTGTTCAATAAAACATAATATCAACTAACTTCAATAATTGATTATGATTGACATCTTATTTTTTATTATTAATAACTTATTAAATTTTATTACAATTTTTTCAATGATTTAATAGAAATGTATTATCCAAAACAGTGGTAATCAAATAAAAGTTTAGCAAATGTTTTAATCCTTTTATTTTTTGGCAAAGTGCTGCAAAACAGATTTAGTCAATTAAACCATGGACAAACAATATATATATTCCTTAAAGAATGTGTAAATACATTTTAGTATTATTGTTGGTGTTTAAACAGCACTTCCTCTTTAAAAAAGGGGAGGAGACCGCAAGAAACTCTGGGTTTACTGAAGAAAACCTGCTCCCGACCAGGTTAGGTTACCATGGTAACTGACTCGGAGTATAAGTTACCTCTCTTTCAGAAACGGGCTTGACTTACTCTGCTTTCTCGGGTTTGATATACCCCCCTTTCTGAAACGGAAAACCCAGAGTTTCCCTCATTTCAGGGTTAACATACTCAGAGTTTTCACTTAACCTCCTTTCTGAAACAGGCCCCAGCGCTTGGTTCATGCATAATGACGCACACCAATGTTTATGACGGATCAGCCTGTAATTGGTCAAAAACCATCACGTGAAAACATCACGTGATATCCAAAATGGCAGCTAGCATCGAGCTAGCGGCAAAAATGATGGAATGTTTATAAATTATATACTTCAAGCGTATCAAAGTTGGATATACGCGTTTGGATTTATTGTTGAAAAATATCGAAAAGGATGCACACGTTCCAGGCTGGATAGAAAACCTTCTATTAAGCTAGAAATACACCATAGACACCCCCGTGATGGCTAGCTCGTTAGCTTTCGGCTGAAAAAACGGTAAGAAAATCGATAAATCTGTCATCGAAAAATATAAATATTTACCGGAGGTGCCGTGTGGCGTCGTCGACGATGCCGTCGGTCGATGAGGGTTAAGTGACTTGAAATGTGAGCAAAAGACAGTAAATCAATCAAATGAATATAATGAATTTAATAAAGGCAGACATGGTTACTAACGTTACAGGGATAAGATGTATTTACAAACACAATAACACAACGACAAAAATGTGGAGAGGAGGTTGAAAGTGACAGTAAAAGTGGGAGGGAGAGAAAGATATTTTGGTACATTCACCTAGACAGTTTAAAGAGACAACACAGAAAGCACAATCTTAAATGCTCTGAGAGCTCGATAAAGAGAGATACTTGCAAAGGTATTTGGGTCTCTTTGTTTGCTGAAAGGCTGAAACAGAGGTTAAAAGTCTTTGAGGTAAAATTACCAAAGAAATAATTCAGACGGAGTTCATTTCACTTCGTGGAAGTGAACAGAGTCGAATACAGAAAACAAAACTTAATTAAAGCTGCAAGCAGCATTTATCGGTGTTCAAGCAGTTCAGACCTTTAAGGCCTTTAAGCACAAAAGCATCAAAAGGCATTCAGTTTTATTCAGCATACATTTATCCACTGACATAATAGATGGAAAATACCATTTACAGCCAATAGAGGCAATTTACCATTGGAAATACATGGTTTTCAAGCTTTTTAACAGTTATAGCGCCACCTATAGTCCGATCTCCATGAAACTTTGCTTGCTTGTTAATGATGTTATGACACATATGCTCATCGCATTTTTGTGAAGTTGTGACTTTTTGGGGGGGATTTACGGGCTTTTGACTGAATTTTGCCACAGACCACTATCTAAATGACCCTGTTACAGCCAACCAAATGCAAAATTTCAACTTTTTTTCGATAATTTTTGATCTAGAGAGTCCAGAGAACAGGCCTAGTTCGCAAAAGTTGGTTTCGGACAAAAAACAAATGGAAATCCGAGATATACATCTTGTCCGTCTTGAGCCAGGGATTACAGTGGTGTAAAAACATTGAAGCTAAGTCAAACGGTCTAGGAGTTATGAGCAATTTAGTACTTTTGGTTGCTGTAGCGCCACCTATGGGCCATACTCTTGTTGGCTCGGCCAATCAGAGAGTTGGAAGTCACAAGCGGGAGTTCAGATTTTATGGTCCAAATCAGCGAGACTTGCTGGTGGCTGCTGTTTAGGGACATTGATGATTACTGTAGGAGATGCTTTAACGACCCTTTGTTCTATAGCAAGGTATTTGAAGATGATCTAATTTCATTGGGTGTTTAATATAAGAATCTTAATGTGTCACAAAGTTTAGCAAAATGTCATGTAAATTAACAAATGGGAACAAAGATTGGAGTTTAGAGAGACAACACTTGCCACACATGGATTTGGTTAACCACAGATTGCAAAGTTTGAAACATTATCCCATTAGAGTTTGAGAAACATAGACCAAACCACACAAAAGGCAAATCATGAGATGGGGAGATTAGATACATTGTTCATACAATTCTCAAGGGGATATATAATAGAATATATATGATTACATGATTTATTTCTCTTCTTTGGTTAGAATTCAGAGAGAGCCAATGCTTCTCTGAACATTCCTTTGGGGGCGGGGTCGTAAACGTTGTTATCTAAGAAACACCAGGCTCTGGCAGTGATGTTAGTTTTGGTCCTTACTGAATTAATGAATAACCCCTAAATGCGTGTGTGGTGGTGGAAGGAACTTTGTTGAATTCCTCTCTGAGTTGATTTTCTTTGAAGCTTGCACCCCTGTGTGTGTGTGTGTGTGTGGGTGTGTGTGTGGGTGGTTGTGTACAATGTTCAAGTCTCGGTTGGGGGCTTTTCAACTTTGAGATTTGAAAGATGTCCACCTGGCAGACTCCAGAGTCTCTACATATTCAATCCAGAAACTAGCGCCCCCGTAATTGTATCACTATTTTAACAATATTTTTTGTCTTTTTCTGGCTACAAACTTAATTATCAGAAAGGTGAATGTTTCCCCATTAATGATTTGGCAATGCAAATTAAACAAGAAACAGTCCCCTTCCACTAAACACATTCGGGTTTCAAATATCTTGGAATAAACATTATGCGTTCCTTCACCTCTCTTCTTGGTGAGGAGGGGGGTTTGTATGAGGTTTTAGTTGTTTAAAGGGTACATTTCATGCTTTTAAATCATTCATTTTTACATATAAATCATACCGTTGTGGTCTATATAAAACATAACTGCAATGCTTGGGTCTGAATTCCTCATTATTATAGCTCCACAAGCCCCTTTTCTGATGTGCGTCTGTGAGCGACCCGTTTCAATGCGGCCCCTTTAAATAAAAAGTAGATGTGTCATACCCCGCCCGCTCTCCAGGTCGATGAGTTCACGGTCAGTTCAACTCCCCACGTTCGGCCATTATTGTAGTTTGATTAGAGATATACGATTATATTAGCCTGACTACGTCAGACTTCCTACTTCCGCTAATTTCATTTCGCTCCTGTAGTCAGTCTGAGATAGCGGCCTACCTTTTAGTTTTCCACCGGCCTGAAAACAGCCGGCCAATCAACGAACAGAGGGTGGGCTGAGAGCCCTGACGTAGAGGCTAAGCGCAGAGGAGTACATTGTAGGTTAGAGAAATCGAATACCGAAACAACCGCAGAAATGGGAAACAAAACACGGGATGCAATTCGCTCTGTTATGGAGAACATTCTGGGGTTTTTCAAACTGAAGCAAAAGTCGTTTACAGCCATATTCACTCCAGTATTTCGCTCGCATCATCAGTGTTTACAGCTAGGACTGGCGCGTGCAGACGTTTTTATTTTTGCAAATCATTATAACAAGGACAAATATTAACACTTCAAGCTTAGGCATTTAGGCTACCCATTTTTTTCAGGTTAATTGTAGTAATGACAGATCAGACCTGTTTGGCCATAACTATAAGGACATAACTTACCCCCATTCAACGTCAGTTCTCCGTTATTTACGGCCATGACAATAACGTCGGTTTTCTCGGCTGTGAACGCTCCTGGCGCGCTCTTATTATCATAATAATAATCCACCATATTTCGTTTCGACATCCTGCTGCATTAGTCCCAGATAAGTGATTCATGAACGATCTGTACATTGTGTATATCACGTGACAAATGAAGGTAAGACTCGGAAGGTAAAGCGATTATTTATTTTCCCTGTAAATCATTTTTTACGGCATTATGATTTCTTAATTCAGAATATGATCAACATTGCGTAGGTGGATGTGATCGGGGAATTTGGCTGTTCAAATTATAACATTAAGCCACTTAAATAAACGAAATGACTCGAATGACTCAGAAAATCAGTAAAATGAACTTACTCGCGAGAGCAGCGGCTCGGTCTCCATATGTCTATGCTCGGGCTCGTCCTCGCGGCGCTGCGGGGCGGCGGAAGCTAAATCAGTCATGACTCGTGCTGCGGGGCGGCCGCAACTCAGTAATTCATATAAATAACCTAGTGTGTGAATTGTTCATTCCCGGTTGGCACACATTTTGCAGCCCTTACAAAAGCGCCGCTCCCTGTCTACAGTGGAAGTTCGATCATAGATTTGAGTTCGATGCATGTCTCGAGGCGGCCGTGTCGGCGCATAACATACGTCATAAATAAACTTATCTGATTGGCTTACTGGTAACCAATGATTTTAAACTTCAGAGAAGCGCCCCCTTGCGAGAGAGAAAACACTTCTCTAGTGTGCCATTCCAGACTCTGTCTACGAAGCAAAGTGAAGTAGCAGAGTCTGGTATTACCAGGCTACGATTATATACGATACCTTCAAAGAACATTTTTATTCACACGTCAATAAAATGTCAACAACAGAAGACTTGTCCATCAAGCCTTACATATTCGAGCCAGAGCGAGCGAGTCGATAAAGACGACGACGAACCTGCAGAACAACCTCTTCTTCATATGGATGTATTGGTATGCGAGTTAACGGTTTTGTGTTATTAGTGTAACCTCAGGGGGGGTCTATTGTAACCAAATAATCATGGCTAAGCGACCGTAAGAATTTCAAATGTTTACCAGCAGGCTATCCCAATAAAGGGAAATACAAAGAGAGAGAGAGAGAGAGAGAGACTGGAGTATTATAAAAATAGAAAATTTATTTATTTCCCCTTTTCTTTGGCTCAATGGACTCACAACATGAAACAGTATTCAAAGGACATTAGGCCTCTGGGCAACAGAGTCAGGGACAACAAAATCCAAAATCAAAGTGTTCAAATAACTCAAAAACAAAATACAACAAACTCAAAATTGATAAGGCACGTCACAAAATCACATGCACAAATATAACCAAAAAGAAAATAATTCACACTAGACAAACCAGTGGCCACACAACAAAATTGTTATCCCCCCCTACCCAGGATATTGCACCAACCCAATGGCCTAAAATACACACATTACATAACACACAACATACATCAACACACCAGGGGGAGGCTCATAGACAACCCAATACACGGTTCTTCCCCACGTACACGTACACACACACACACACATACGGAGCTGAATCCTAAAAACAAGAGCACAGGAAAAACAGTGGCCAGGACAGCATATGTCGCTCCTCCTGTATGAACAGACCACAGCATCAAGCCAAAAGCTTGGTTATTTATAATACTGTAGCAGACACATTACTCCGTCTGGTTTTTACTTGAACATTCCCAAACCAAAGTTCTCAGCACAACAAACGCACTCGGCAAACTTGTAGTTATCACTCTAAACCCGGAAGTCCTCGTTGAAGCACGCCAACACAAATCGCAGCCGATGAGGGCTCGCAAAGACAGGACACTAGCAGCACCCACGGCACTGGGTAATCGCACAAACACCCGATGAGGGTCAACTCGGACACTCAGCCAAGAGCCCAAGGAAGCAACAGTCTGTGACAGCACAAAATCAGAAAAACGCCAGCTTGCTGGATTTAAAGGTGTAGCGCCAAACAACCCCCACCTGATTCAATCAAGCGCAATTCTCATGGAACACACCCCACTCGCTACACTTACCCCCCCTTGAATGTCACCGTCCCGGTGACCGAAAAACAAAAGGTCAAACCCAAGGCCTAAAAACAGCACTATGGGATGAAATGGTTAAAGTGCTTTCTGCCGCAGGTGCAGGGGATCTAACAGTCGTACATGGGAGGTTGTAAGGATTAGGATGGTGGCCTGCATTTGTTCTGGCAGTTCTCCTTGATACAAGGGTATTGCCAGATGTCACTACTTCCCCTTCAACACCCAAAGAGTCACGTATTGAGTGCTGAGGTATAATTGGTCCCTGCTGCTCAAGAGCTGAAGGTTGCAACACCCCAGACTCCGTGGGAGATGTTGGTCCTCTTACAGAAGGTGCATCGATTGCCACCAATACTCCAAAATCATCAGACTCATCCAGACTACCACCAACATCATCCTCTATAACATTTGGCATGCTTACATTCAGCACCTCACCCCCTACCACAACATAGGGTGAACCTGGATCCGTTGGAAGGGGCCGCAGTTCTTTCCGGTTGATATTTTTCTCGTGACCTAACTGATCCCTTGGCCTAATTTTATAGAGTGTACCAACCTCATCAAGGCACCTCACAATCTCATACACTACATCTCCCCAATGATCACTAATTTTGTGCCGTCCCTGTGGGTGACTGCGACGATACACCAGTGTACCAGGGGGTAGGAGTGGCAAGGGAATCGATTGATTCTTTGCTCGTTGTTGAGCAGCTGCCTCTAAATGCGCTCGGGCCTGGCTATAAATTACAGAAAGATGCTCCTGATGTTCTTGGACCCACTCGGAAGTAGTAGTAGTGGTAGAGTCTAACGGGGTATCGATGGTACCCAGAAAAGAATCAAGTGGAAGAGTGGGTTTACGCCCAAACATCAATTCATACGGGGAGAACCCCGTAGACTGATGGACTGTGGTGTTGTAAGCAAACAAAACCTGTGGCAGATGGTAGGGCCACCGTCTCTTCTTATCTGGAGGTAGTGTGCGAAGCAAGTCATGCAATGTGCGATTAAATCTCTCACACTGTCCATTACCCTCTGGATGATATGGGCTAGTGCGGGACTTACGAATTCCATACACTCTGCACAATTGTTGGAGCAGCTCCCCTTCAAAATTGCGCCCTTGGTCAGTATGGATGCGTAGTGGGACACCATAAGTATAAAACCACTGCTCGGTCAAGACTCGAGCTACGGTTGATGACCTCTGGTCTACAGTAGGATATGCCTGCGAGAATTTAGAAAACACATCCGTCACAACCAAAAGATTCTCTTTCCCATCACTTGATTTCTCCAATATGGAAAAGTCAATGGCTACTATTTCTAAGGGCCTTGATGCCATCAGGTTACCCATAAAGGTCCTCAATTTTGGCTGAGTTGCCTTAGCCACCACACACCGCCGACATTCACGACACCACCGGTCTACATCCTTTCGCATAAAAGGCCAATAGCATCGCTGGCGGACGAGACTGACTGTTCTTTCCACCCCTTGGTGGCCATGATCATCATGCAAAGCCGTGAGTACTTCTGTCTGAAGAGCCTGGGGCAGCAGTAACTGCACAACCCCTTTCGTACTACCAGGGACATGCGTCCTCCTATACAAGACCCCCTCATAAACTACTAGATTTGCCCATTGACGAACAAGCTCCACCACAGCCGGGGGCTCAGTAGACCTCTCTACGGCTGTAGGGGGACTGCCCCTCTTCCAATATACCAAGAAGGCCTTCAAAACAGGGTCTTCAGCCTGCAAAACTTGGAGATTGGCCTTAGTTCTCGTAGGGCATGCATCTATAGCCTGTATTTCAATCGAAGGGGACATAACCACACTCTTAATCTCAGCTGGCACAGAGATTCCCGAAGCCATCTCCTTCATAGAGACTAAGGCTGGTGGTGCCGGCAAGCGGGATAGCGCATCCGCATTCTTGTTACATGTACCAGGGCGATACTCGATGGTAAAATCAAAAAGTGCTAATTGCGCAGCCCAACGTTGCTCCACGGCTCCTAATTTAGCTGTCCGCAAGTAACAGAGCGGGTTGTTATCAGTCAGAACAGTAAATTTAGCACCCAGCAGATAATCCCGAAACTTATCTGTTACTGCCCACTTAAGTGCCAACAATTCAAGTTTCATGGCAGAGTAATTATCCATGTTACGCTCAGTTAGTCGCAAGCCCCTGCTTGCATAAGCGACTGGACGGCGCAGTCCTCCATCCTGCTCTTGGGACAAAACTGCCCCGAGACCCAGCCCACTAGCATCTACCTCAAGGACAAATGGTTTACTAAAATTGGCATAACCCAGAACTGGTGCACTTATCAATTTGTCCCTCAAAGTGTTAAATGCTTGATCACAGCCCCAGTCCCAATGGTCCCGCAAAGTGGCACTATGCCCCGGCCTATTCTTTTTAGGGTGTGGCTGCAGCTTTGCCACCAATTTATGCAGAGGAGCTGCGTACCTAGCAAACCCCTGCACAAAACGCCGATAATACGACGCAAACCCAAGGAATGATCGCAGTTCGGCAACTGTCGAGGGAGTCCTCCAATCCCTAACTGCACTGATCTTGTCCGGATCCGTAGAGACCCCGGAGGCTGAAACAACATGGCCCAAGAACTTCACTTCAGGCTGAAAGAAATGACATTTCTTTAGTTTGAGCTTAAGACCGTGCTCGCGTAGACGACTAAATACAGACTCCAAACGATCCAGATGCTGTTTAAATGTAGATGAAAAGATAACCACATCATCCAAGTACAGAAGAAGGGAATGGAAACGCTGGTCCCCAAATATCCTTTCCATCAGCCGCTGGAAGGTCCCGGGTGCATTGCACAACCCATATGGCATCCTCTGAAACTCAAATAAGCCAAATGGCGTGCAAAAAGCGATCTTAGCCGGTCCCTCTCAGCGACTGACACCTGATTATAACCACTCGCAAGGTCCAGAGTGGAAAAGAGAGATGCTCCTGTAAGGGCGTCCAAAGACTCCTCAATTCTCGGCAATGGGAAGGCATCTTTCCTTGTCTTTGCATTTAATTGCCTATAGTCAACACAAAGACGAATAGATCCATCTTTTTTTTCCACAACCACGATAGGTGAAGAATAAGGACTACAACTTGGTTTTACCACTCCCTGATCTAACAGCTCCTGAATATGTGCTTTCACCACATCATACTGGGATGGTGGGAGTCGTCTGTAACGCTGCCGCACCGGAGTGTTATCAATCAAAGGAATCTCGTGCTCAATCAAGTCAGTACAACCTAAAGGTGCCTCACTACAACTAAAGGTATCACTATACTTCTGAAGTAAGGACTTTGCTTCCCGTTGCTCGGAATCAGATAAATTAGGCCAGGAAAGATCCGCAAACCCCAACAGTGGAGTTGTAGCCACCTCCGTCGAACGAATGAAGGCAACAGGGCCTTGGGTACCATTCTCCTCCTGAAAGCAGATGGATTTGTTAGCAGAACGGGCAGTGATCAAATACATTTCTCCCAACAGGGTACGTGGTTTTATCCACCGGTCTACCTGGCCCACATTAACAACTGGCACTTGTACCGTACCATTTCCCATGGGGAGCAATGAAATTGGAACAATTAAATCTGGTGGCAACTGCCACCCTGCCTCTGCTGGTTCCAACAATACAGAAGGAATCAATGGGCCAAGCCCCTGCCTACAGGTGGCTGACACAAACTTTAAGGATCCAGCTGGGACACAGATGGAGGACCCAGGAGCGGTCAGAACCCTACCAGAACACCAGACGTCGAAAACGCTTCCAGGCGTTGACACGCTAATAAGGCATGTTCCCAAACGGCTGGGACTGTTATCCCAGAAGTAAACAGATCTACACCATCTTGGCAAAAAAACTCTTGCAAACAGCAACGGAGAACATTCATCCCGATCAATCCTGGGACCGAGTCCTTGCTTGTCTTAAGCCTAGACTCAGGTGGATCCTGAACCACCAAAACTCCTATAGAAGGAAGAACTTTCCCCAAAACTTCTACGTCCAATTCCAAGTAGCCTCGATATGGGATATCTAAGCCGTTAGCCGCTTTCAACTGTAACCAACCACAAGAACGTAACTGGTCACACCCCAGGACTCGAAAATGGTTATTAAAGAAGGACTCTGTAATGGTAGATACCATAGAACCAGTATCTATAAGACAAGTAACATTTACCCCGTTCATCCGAACGTCTGCCACAGGGCACTCGCCCACCAATGCCGAAGGACAAGGAAAAAGAGATGTAAAAGAATGTGAGCCCATCGAACCCCCTTCCAGTGCTTGGCTCCATGCACTAGAGGGTGCTAGTTTCCCTGCTGCCGGCCAGAAAAATCGTTTCCACCGTTTCCAACAGGCGGCCTGGGACCAACCCCCGCACGCTGTGCCTGCCGTGAGCCAACCGGGCAATCCCTAGCCATATGGCCTACTTGCTCACAGCGCAGACAAATAGGTCTGCCATCCACATCAAAACGAAAACGCCTCTGATAATTGGTCTGCCTATTAGGTGGGTTAAGTGACCCTGAGCCAGGAGACAAATGTTTAAGAATGGCATCTAATTGGGCCTGCTGCCTACGCAAACAATCCTTGAGCTCGGTCAATTCATTACTTGGTTGTGCTACCACGGCCTGGGCTTCTGCCTGCCATGGCCCCACCGCTCTTGGACTGGCATCACACGAAAAAGCCCTTGCTCGAACCGGGCGAGGCCCCTCACCATCATCAGCCCAACGAAATGCCTCCCGACGCAAGTCTAAAAAGGAGGAATCAGGATTTAAGCGGATGTATCGTTTTAATTCTCTACGCAACATTTTGTCTCTAACGTTTTCTGCAAACTGATCACGAAGAACAAAGTCGGGTTTAGCAATTGCAGTTGTATTTTTACGCAATACGACTTCCATAAGCGACATTAACAAATGTGAAAACTCACGCAACGTTTCTCCCTCCCGTTGACGACATTGGAAGAATTTTTGTTGGGCGTCAATATAAGACTGGCTACAGCCAAATGTCTCGGTCAGTATAGAGAAAATATTTTCAGGCTCAGATCTAACTGAAGCTGGCTGGAGTTTGATTTCTAGTTTTGCCTCCCCATCCAGAAGATCATAAACGAAATACGCCTGCTCACCTATGGACATCTGCCTAACCTGTAGACATCGACGGACCTCCTCAATCCATTCCTCCACTGAAGGGGACTCTGAACTACCCGAGAACCGGGGATATTTACGTTCTCTAGGAACATACACATACCTCAATCCAGAAGACCCTGGTTCCTGAACGTTTGGCTCTTGGGGAGTTAACACTCGCTGACTCTGCTCTCCCTGTTCTACAGCCACAGCAGATGCTACATTTCCCTGACGTAGCCTTGCATTATCACTCTGTAACTGGTTAATCTGCTCCATTAGCTGCCCGACCCGCTCCTCCAGCTCCTGAGACATTTCAAAAAAAAAAGGGAGGGAAAAGAAAAGGATTTCTTTTCTTTTCTTTTTTTTTTTGTATGTATATTTTTTTTTTATATACAAACCACTTGTCACTTGCAGAACAACTTTACACACCCAATCCTCGACCACTGCTTCCCCTGTACTCCACCTGCACTCAAAACACACATGCACACAACAAAGAACAAACCAAAAAAAACAATAATAATTACACCAGTCCCACTCTCCTACCCTGCCGACTTACGCCAAATGTAACCTCAGGGGGGGTCTATTGTAACCAAATAATCATGGCTAAGCGACCGTAAGAATTTCAAATGTTTACCAGCAGGCTATCCCAATAAAGGGAAATACAAAGAGAGAGAGAGAGAGAGAGAGAGACTGGAGTATTATAAAAATAGAAAATTTATTTATTTCCCCTTTTCTTTGGCTCAATGGACTCACAACATGAAACAGTATTCAAAGGACATTAGGCCTCTGGGCAACAGAGTCAGGGACAACAAAATCCAAAATCAAAGTGTTCAAATAACTCAAAAACAAAATACAACAAACTCAAAATTGATAAGGCACGTCACAAAATCACATGCACAAATATAACCAAAAAGAAAATAATTCACACTAGACAAACCAGTGGCCACACAACAAAATTGTTATCCCCCCCTACCCAGGATATTGCACCAACCCAATGGCCTAAAATACACACATTACATAACACACAACATACATCAACACACCAGGGGGAGGCTCATAGACAACCCAATACACGGTTCTTCCCCACGTACACGTACACACACACACACACATACGGAGCTGAATCCTAAAAACAAGAGCACAGGAAAAACAGTGGCCAGGACAGCATATGTCGCTCCTCCTGTATGAACAGACCACAGCATCAAGCCAAAAGCTTGGTTATTTATAATACTGTAGCAGTCACTTTACTCCGTCTGGTTTTTACTTGAACATTCCCAAACCAAAGTTCTCAGCACAACAAACGCACTCGGCAAACTTGTAGTTATCACTCTAAACCCGGAAGTCCTCGTTGAAGCACGCCAACACAAATCGCAGCCGATGAGGGCTCGCAAAGACAGGACACTAGCAGCACCCACGGCACTGGGTAATCGCACAAACACCCGATGAGGGTCAACTCGGACACTCAGCCAAGAGCCCAAGGAAGCAACAGTCTGTGACAGCACAAAATCAGAAAAACGCCAGCTTGCTGGATTTAAAGGTGTAGCGCCAAACAACCCCCACCTGATTCAATCAAGCGCAATTCTCATGGAACACACCCCACTCGCTACATTAGTGAAAGTCGACTATTTCTCTTGTTAAAACAAGCACACTGACAAGATCAATGACTACGGTCTAATCTTACCACAAACAATCTGTATTGATAATATGATGCGTTTAGAAAAGCATCAGAAAACAACGCAGCTAAATGAGCATTGATGAAACTCAAGAACAATAATACTGCAGACGTGTAACGTTACTTCAAAACAAAAACAAAGAAAGACAAAGGTACTGCTAAACCATGACCACCATGTGTTTTAAGAAAGTAAAGTACTTTATTTTTATTTACGATATTTACAGCTTATCGACATGCTCTGTTCGTCGTCTCCAAAGATAGAAGGAATTTAACGTTACCTCTCATTCAGACGAAGTCGATCGGCAAACCCTTCTGTATAACGTTACTGGCGGGAATCCTTGAAGTGCTTCAGGTCACTAACGTACATCCAACAACCGAACATTTTGACTTGCCCTCTCGTAACTTCTGCATCATTGAGCTCGGACTACAAAATCAGAGCGAGAAATAATAATGGCGGATTGCTGGAAGTGTTGGGCTGGTAGTCGATGTCCTTATTTGTCAGTTCCGCTGCAAATACGGTGACGCACTTGCTCAAAAAACGTCATAGAGAACAGAAAAATCTGAACAGGTTAAAAAATATGACCAAAACAGAATATAAAGATATAAACAAATCACCTGAAGAGAATAATTTAATCTTTTCTGCACTTATAAACACTCCAAATATACAACAAAATGCATTTAAGGGCTAAAAAAGTGGATTTTGCATGATATGTGCCCTTTAAGATAAAAATAAAACTGGAGAGCTGTTTTACTTCCTGTAAAATGTAACATCCTTGATCCTCCAATAAAAAGATTTATGAAAAAAAAAATCTAGCAGTACCTTCACTCTTTGTCACTAACAAGAATGAGGAGCTCCAAGGACTACAATTAAATTTAGCATGTGCATGTTCTACGACAAATAATCGACCCCTGTTATATCATAACAGCTCTCTTCGTTGCGTTCACACGATACAAACTCTCCGCAACCCAACCATCCGTGCCAACCCGTTTGACTAAGGCTATCGAGCCCCACTGGTGCGTTAAAGCAGTTTCAGTGGCAACGGTTTCGTATGGCATACCACCTACCGCAAAACACAATATCTGCCCCATCACCCGACCCGTCATTCGCGCAATATTCACAGGAATGTATACAAATAAACCAACAGACTCTTCAAGTTTTCAAGAATTCTACGAAACATTCCTACCGGATTCGGTCTATCAATTGAGTACAGAGGAATTTGTTTCCTGGTTCGGTTGAAACGCCCCATAATCACAGACCAATGGAGCCGTATCTCACATTGAGTATTATGACGTCAGGCTAGTGAACTACTATAACCAAGTAAAATCTCCAGAGAAGTCATTCAACTCATTTGTAACATATATAACACCTTAAATTGCATATGTAATAATTGAATAATACCTTGATTATAATTACTCATTATTACATACACATTGACGCAGCAGTGGATTCCAATCCACCCCTTCAGAAGAATATTCCCAGAACTTCTGAATGATAAACCCATATTGTTTCACAAATTGTTCAGAAGTGGTAAAGCTTCTCTTCCTGAAGAACTGAGATGAATTTAGCTTTCACAGCATCCCCTCGACCGCTTATAATATCACACATCTCTCTAATGCTCTTCTCACCGCTTAAACGCTGTATGATTTCTGAATATTGTTCCCTATGAATGAGTTCCTGCTGACACAGTTTATCTGCAACCATCCCAACATTTTTAACCCCCCGAATGAGATCTGGCCAATGGTTATCGAAATATCTTGCCTGACTATTCAGACACGGCCCGTCTCTCTTAGGCCGAATCAGCTCGAGTTCTTCTTTCTTAATCGATGCAGTCCAGACAGTCTTCTGATCCTCTTCTCTGATGAGAGTCATTTGAAGATCCTTCTCCAGATTTAATAATGGGGCAGATGAACCTCCTCCAGTTTCCCTGAGATCACCGTCACGTCCATCACTGGACCGACCCGGCTGCTCTGCGTTGAGGAAGAATCCGTTGACGGCCCGGTACTGAAGGCTGACGACACAGGCACAGACCCATCACATCCTGGTCCTGACACACTCGTAACGGCCGGGGTCAGTGCGGACGCTGAACTTTGACCCTCCTTTATCTGTACAGGCAAACGGCTCAATCTGAAGCCACTGATCAGAATCAGCGATATGGACACAAGACTGGCAGTTCAGCACCGGGTGAATATCCAGCCCAGAGGGAGAACCTGTGAGGAACCAGAAGAGGGCAGAAGCATTGTTAATTGTTGAATAAACTAATAAATAAAACTTGCCGGTGACTTTTAACTACTTTAGTAGTAATTAGGGATGCAACAATAGAGTAGGCACACAGTTCAATACTTACATCTTTTTTTTCCGTCTGGTTCTGATGGCTTGACGCATAAGAGTGTTTTTTTGTTATTCTATGCTTAGGCAATAGGAACAGTAAGAGGTTAAGGAGAAAAAAATAAAAACGATTTATTGCAATACTAAGAAAAGTCCTCTAGTTCCTAGTGTATAGTATAATATAAAATGAACACTGATATTTCACAGGTGCTGGGAGCCCATGTACAAACTGGGAACACATCAATTCCTACATTCTGAAAATAATCACACATGTGAAGCTGGTAAACATGTGATGATGGCGCCGCAGATGCAGGGGCGAAAATTTCATCAAAATGTTGGGGGGGACAATAAACATAACAATTCTCAAGAGCAAATTTTGAAGGGGACACCAATAATACAGGCAAAAACATACAGAGGAAAGCCTTACTACTATTATTAGTGTAGCATGGAGACCATTTCATTATAATTCTTAAAATTTCTTTCTGGTTTAAGCCAGCGGCGAATCTGTTTACATACTCTCCTCCCGCAGCGCAGCGATTTCATTTCCATTCTTGACTCATTATTTAACTATATTAAATGATTATAAACCAACTAAATCACAGTGAAAGCGTTACAATATAAATGCACAGCGGCACCCGGGACTTTCTCATCAGTGTATGGCCAGCAATATTGTAATGTTTAATGACATGAAGATAATGTCTGTTTTCTAAGTTATTAATTGTACTGTACAATTAAATATAATCGTTGCTGAGTTTGCATCTGAAAAACTTTACCTCAGAGCATCCGTTTACTGAATGAATTGAGAATCTAACCTGAAAAATCCAATAACACCAGCAAAAAGCAGCTGATTTCTGTAAATAAATGCAAAACTAAATGCATTATTGCAGCATAGGGCGAAGTCAGGATCCGTCAGCACCGATTTGAGACAAAACAAATAATTTAAATTGTATATAAAACTATGTAAATGGCGCTCTGTGGCGCAGCAGGGTTTTGAACACGGTCCTGACTGAGCCGTTGCTGGCGCCGCGGACAGATGCCGGAACGGCGCCCTGGTGTGTGTACACTCATAGAGAATAATGTGTTCGAATTTTAAAGACGTGGCGCTGCGCGACGCGACGCTTCTTCGACCCCTTTACTGGAGTTCCACAACTACTCAAAAACTATGTTTTTTCTCTCCGGCCCACCGAATGTGTGTGTCTGAGGGACGGAGGCGTCTGAGGTAAAAGGGACGGAGGCAGTGGACCAATGCACTGTGAGGCAAGGGAGGGGGGTCTCAAAAATGTTTAGAACGCTTTTTTCGATATTGCCCCGTTTGCATTTGTGTTATTTTATTTCTTAATTATTTTAAGAATATATCATTACATTATTTACAATACACATATTTTAATGTTTTTTTTGCGGGGGACAACCCTCAGATAGGGGGGGTCCTGACCCCCCGACCCCCCGTGATTTCCGCCTATGCGCAGATGTGCAGTCATGTTGGAGGTGTTTCCGTTTGAGTAGGCTCGTGTAAAACAACGCTTGCACACAGTCATTTTTTTGTTCACCGTTTTTTGTTCCTCGGCATTATACTCAACGGCAAAACCGATATGTCCCCACACCACGGGTTTGAAAGAGCCGGCGCGTCCCCGTACTGTAGCCTCACTTCACCGCTCGCCATGTTAAAGTGTGGAACGATGGTTAAGCCGCGCGACCGCTAACTTTAGAGCACAGTGATTGAATATTTACTCGCGGGGGGTTTCCTCATCTTCGCTCGTAGACATACACGCACACACAAACCGTCAATTCATAGAGAAATAAAATGCACATAAATTATTTTAACATAAAACCAAAAAAACGCAATTTACAAGCGTGAATTGAACCGTGGATAAGCGGTTCAATATTATATTGAGAATTGTGGTGTCCGTTGTAGTAATTTAGTAGTATTTGTTTTCTTTCTAATAATTCAACGGACCAGAGTCAATTATTCCTAACATAATGGATGAAAATTAAATAAAATAAAAATATACATTTTTAAGAAATCATATGAAATGGATGTATTTGCTTCTTCGCCTGACTAATCGAAAAAGTAATCGACAAATCAAACCATTATCAAAATAATAATTTGTTGCAACCCTATTAAAAATCTCATCTCTCTGCGTGAATTCAGTGTGTTTCTGAGTCTTATAGAGCAGTTACATGACCCACTCTATGTTTACACTCACCTGGGGTCAGAGGTCACTGCTTCATCACTGAATTTAGGAGGATGACCCATGGATGCGTCACTCTTCATAGACACACAGCTGGGGTCAGAGGTCACTGCTTCATCACTGATATTAGGAGGATGACCCATGGATCTGTCACTCTTCATAGACACACAGCTGGGGTCTGGAGATGAAGATCTCTCTCTGTTCTCCATCATGAGAAACTGACTTCAGACCTGCATATGGAAACACAAGAGAACAAATCAACATTATTACTCCTGTACGTTCAGTGAAAACAGAAACCTCCGGCTTTGGTCCAGAGGACAGGTGGAGGATTTCATCTTCCTGATGATGTTCTGCATCTCTTCTGATGAAACCTCAGGAAAGCGGTTTAGGGGTTGAGAGACGGTAATTATTGGGGGAACAGTTTGGGTTTGGGCAGAGCGAATATGTGCAGTTTTTGATGTGAAGAAATCCATGAATTTATTGCACTGCTCTAAATTAAAAAACCCATCGGCTGAGTCGTGATCTTGACACCTGCAGGCAGAGACCGCACATACAACTTTGGTTACTTTTTGCTCATCTATCATTGATGGGTAAACAAAATACTGGCCAAAATACTTTCCTATCAGACAACATCATTTTTAAGATGTAGACTATAATCCTGTGTTTATTTGGGATGGGACGGGAACCTACATGTGCAATAAGGTCTTGTTAGCAACATATTGAGTCTGCATTTAATTTTACTGGCCAGCTTTGATTTTCAATCTTTTTTCCATCTCTAATTGACGGGTGAGGGCTTAATAAACTCTGGGCGCTCGGCTCAGACCCTTTTTACCAGTATGAAGCCGATTTCAACGGTTCCTGCAGCAAGCCCTCATGCTCAGCTCATCACTGGAGTGACGTCTGCAGGACTGTGGGTCGGTGAGATAAAACTCAACGCCTGACTTGCAATCATCCCTTTTGATCCTGCGCAGTTACGGTGAACTCGAGGTAAGACTTCTGTTCCATCATGTCCTTAAAAAGCATCAACATTTCACTCAATCGAGCTCCCATAACATCGATTAAGTCTAGTTAGAGCTATGATGTTGATTATTATCCATCGGTTTAATCTTTGTTTGTGTAAGATAGTTGCTTCGACATGCGCTTCTCTTCAGAAACGAAAAGAAAGAATCAAATTCAGAACTCAAATTTAAATGATGTTTTATTAACACAGTTCAGCAGGAGCATGTTCAGTTAATGTTATTGTTCAGTTCATGTTCATGTTCAGTTATTAACACGACTGGAGTGCACTCAGTAATCAATGATAAGAGGTGTGTATGGATTCAGCAATCTCACCTCACCTCACTCCAGTGATAGTTTAGCAGCATCCCTTCTCCACACTTCCAGTCCTAAACACTTACACATGCAAGTGTGAACTCGTGAATTAAGAATTATTATTTTGGACAACAACAGACATTTGTTTATCATGACCTGTAGTGCAAGTTGTGGGTATGAAGTGGCTCTGACTTTTATGCCACAAACAAAGCTAGCTAATGTTAACACTATTTAGGTTGAGCTAGCTAACATTGACTATCTAGGATGTTAGCTCATGGTTTTTGTCGCAGCTTGGCAAAGAATTCGTCTTGAACTAACCATGAGCAATACTGTATTTATTAATCTTTGTTAATTTTAGTTAATAAAAATGCAGCCATTCATTGTTTGTTAATGTTACTTAACATTAGTTAATGTAGCTTACTGTAACAAATACAACTGATTTCAATAATGTAGGCAACTATATGGTGAAATAAACATTAACAAATATTAATAAATGCTGTATAAGTGTAGTTTATTAAAAAAAAAATTGAAACTTCGGTCTTCTGACCTTTTACCATTGCGTCAACTGAGTTTGATTAATATGTGCGAAGGGAGAGATCAAAACAGCTTAGTCTGAAGATGAAGATGGTGTGAGTGCGCTAGGCAGGGCTCTCTCTCTCTCTCTCTCACTCTCTCTCTCTCACTCTCTCTCTCTCACTCACTCTCTCGAAGACATTCGGTATCAGTGATATGGCTTCAATCATTAAAAGATGCCATTAAACAATGATTTTAAATATAATATAATATTAAAAAATATATAAGTCATATATATCTTTTTACATTATTTTGGAGATTACCTGTGAAATGATTTTATTATAAATTAAATTAAAAATCATGTATTAAAAACAATCTTGTGCAATTACAACAAAATTATCCCAATATAAAAAAAAAGTTACACTTGTAATTTGGCAGTGTAAATTATTTAATTTGATTGATAACGGCCCTTATTATTAAAACTTTAATCAACTGTACGAATATGATATGAACGATAACACATATATTTAGTAAGGTTTAAAATCACAAATATGCAGATTTAAGCATGTAAAAGCTGATGAGAATAAAAACATTATAACATTAATAAAAACTTCATTATGTGCGATTTAAATGGAAATAGCTTACAAATAAATCACTTTGAACCTTTGATATTAGAATGATGTCCCAGCTGGGGTTCCTTGAGGTTTACTTTACAGCATTAGTCGAGAGATATTTAGTATTGGGCCGCAACTTAATCAATATCATGGAATCAAATTGTTTTTTTACTGTAGGAAATATGTTGAAGAAAAATGTTTTGTTGTCAGAATGCACCAGTGATGCTTCATTCACATGTTAAAATGATAAAAATGTTCTCATGGGGCATGAAGCCCCAGACCCCCTACAACACACTCCTTCATAAACACCTTTCACCACGTGTGTTTGTGTGTGTGTTTGTGTGTAGGTCTGGGAAACCTAAAGTCCTAATATTTACGGATCGAGTTTAATATGATAGCGACGCGAATGCGAAAACATCAGAAGATTGATGAACTTACCGTAATGTGATATTTATGAGCTTCAAGACTTCTGAAGATGAATTCGCATAATTACCTGAAGATCTTCTTTACTTTCGGTTTCTGCTGAGAACGCGCATGCGCAGAGGTCGACAACAGATAAACCCCGCCCATCTCTCTTCTTCTTCATTCAGTTTAATTCTTCAGTCAAGAATGATTAGCGCCTCCTACTGTATAGTGTGTGACATCACGACTTCCTCAATCTCTAAACCTTGCTTTTATCTGCTAATCTTTATTTCTATTCAATCCTTTCCACTTCTTTCATTTTTTTGAGTTACAATTTTATTATTTCTGAAACATTTTGTAATTAATGTACACTCCAGTGCCACATCTCTTTCAATATACATCACATTCATATGTGTTTGTCTTATTCATGAGAAACAGATTATTATAATCTAGTAAATGTGATGTCTATTGTTTCTGAAGGGCTTCAGTTTTATTGATGAATGAATATTGTAATATGGTAATGAACTGGATCTGTCAGTGTTTGCAGTGAGCTGTATAAACATTAGAGATCTCCACTGACCAATCCCTCCGAGATCTGTTTAATTCAATAAAAACATTACATGTACAAAGACAGAAGCAGTCACAACACAGCCGAAACAAACCAGAAAAACAAGACAAAAAGGTCAAACACAGTGGGACTGTAAAACACAGGGGTTTATTTCGACTGTTTAGAGACTATCCACGAGTTAGAAAGAGTCCCAAAATAACTTCAGCGAACAAAACAAAGTGCTTTCTGATATTTGTGTATATTACATTTTGTTAAAAAAAAAAAAATCTAAATATACACGTATTAGAAGAAATATTTCCATAATAATTATAATGGCAAAGCCAGAATAAACGTATAGTGTCTCTGAGTGCTGTTTACAAGAAGAACAATTTGTATTAATAGCTTTATTGATTATAAGAAATCTGATCATTGGCAGAGGTTATCTTACACCAATGAGGACATATTTATGAATAAAAACGTTGATTTTAGCAAATAAAATTGTGTAAAAAAAAACGATTATCTGAAAACCATTTCATTAATAAAACCAATAATGTTTTCTTTATTGTTGTATTCATTTATCGCAAGTGTGTTGTACATACAACAAGAAATAACAGAAGGTAAAATCATGCAAGTCATAAGGTCACTAAAACGAAGCTGCAGAATCATAATATGTGTTCAACCATCTGGAAAAACAGTTCATGGTACTGACAGTTTGTTATGAAAGCACTTTATTTTACAGTCCTGTTCCGCATGTACACGTGTACGAACTATAATCATTACAATAACTACATACTAACTTTGGTAAGTACACTGTAAGTGCAACGGTATATTTTGCTTTACTTTTAAATGTTACAATCACAGATAAATGGACAATAAGATTTCAATAAAGTCCTCAAGAACTGAAGTCAGTAATATTGGTGTTTAGCTGAGGTCTGGAGAAACTTTACAAGTTATTTTACATGTATTATAACCCCGAGTAAATCACTGCAGCGCTCATCGCAGAATATGAGGTTACACGAAGCAGAACTTTCTCTGGTTTGGCGTGCAACAGTGATTTACGTCAACAGCATAAATAAAACAAGTACAAAAATGATCATGTACAAAAAGTAAAAAAAATCTTCCCAAAAACATGGAAATGGTTTCAATACCAAAATGAATAAACCAATCAAGTGTTAAGAGACGCTCGGAAAAGATCAAGCTTTTCCTCTGAAATGTTCAGGTTAGGGTTAGTCTTCAACTGGAACGAATATAACAAGTTCATTGTCAAATCAATACTTCATCTCTGTCCAATAATCACATTCCCAAGGCACTAACGAAGATTGTGGCAATACATATGTGACACAATTAGTAATACTCATAAAAACATGTGATGTGGGATAAGTGGCACGGGCACTTGGTGAGTTTATGATCCTCAGAGGAACATATGAGGACGAATGTCAATCGAGGTAGATCACTGGACCAGAATAACACCCCTATGGATCATCTGATTACACGCAGCCATACCCATCATGCATGAGACTCAGACATTCATACCAAATAAAACGCCTCTGCGGAAGTGCTGTTTTTCAGTCATGCAGTCGAAATAAAGGGGAAACTCTGAGATCACAATGGCAGCTTGGCTCAATCTAACCAATCAACACTATTGTCTTGTTGAACATTGTTAAAGAAAAATCAATGCAACCTCATTGCATAGCAAACAATCCCAGTTCATTATTATACTAATATGCTGATATCTGCCCTGGTTGGTAAAGCTACAAACCCGAGAAAAACACTGGGATTCATCAAACTACATCATTTCTGTCTGCTCTACACGTTAAAACAGCATTAATGTTTCCTCAGAGGATATATCCCTTATATAATTGCATATAACGCACGACGTCTGCTCTAATAAAGCGCTCATCTGCATAAACATCCTTCGAATCTTTCCAGTACAGGAAGAAATTAAGACATATGGCTAACTTTCCCAATTAAAACAATCATACGAGTTTCTCATTATAGTCTGACGTAAAACAAGCTCGAGTATAAGAACAACGGAAACATACCAATACTTTCTAACTGGTTAATATAAGATCCCATGAATCTCCTCATGGTGAAGGTTTCAGGGCTTCCCTTCTTTGATTGTTCACGCTACACCATTTCCCCTTTAAACCCTAAAAGTTCAGTACAAAAATATTTTTCTGAGAGATGCATAGCTCAAGAATCACATTCATATAGACGGATATAAAATTACATAGCACACACACACACATCTGAACAAACATCAGTCTCTGCGCTGTGAATATTTCTCAGATGACAGATTCGGGGTCTTGGTTTTTGACGTCAGTGTGGCTCTTGTGCTGCAGCATGTTCTCCTGAACACACACATCGGTCAGTCTCTGTGCTGTGAATGTTTCTCAGATGACAGATTCGGGGTCTTGGTTCTTGGCGTCCGTGTGGCTCTTGTGCTCCAGCATGTTCTCCGTGGTTTCGGCTGTGGCGTCGGCCTCCTTCTTCCTCCGGGCCTCCACCCACGGGATCACACACAGCACGGCCCCGCCGATGAGCGGAGGAATACCCGCCAGGTAAAACGCCACGTCATAGTTGCCCAGCCGGTCTCTCAGGAACCCTGCGTACAGAGTCACACACAGACCTCAGATCAGCTCTGAACATACGGCTTGTGCTCCGTATCACTGCTTACAAATCTGTGGCATTTACGGCACTAGTGATGGCCGCTTCGTCATGTGATTTCAACCAACAAGGCTTTGTTACTTCATAACTGTTTCTAAATTTGGCGATGATCTCTGCGAAGTCATGAACCAGTAGTGATGGGAGAAATCTGAACCAATAGTTTCCAAATGCTGGACACCTGCTGGTCAAAACTGTGTAAATGCAACGAAAACGTCTCAAGTTACGACTGTAACACCTGGTTCCCTGAGTAGGGAACGAGGCGCTGCATTAATGACGCTCTTGGAACGCCCCTGTGTGATAGCGTCTGAAGCACATGAGTCAACTAGTCCAATGGCGGGAATGAGCGTCAAGGGCGTGTGACGTCATGACCAAGAAAGGATAAAAGCACGACCGATCCAGACTGATCTCATGAAGTAGCGTGTGTATGACACGCCAATTCGTATTTCCATTTTTGGCGTGTTATCAAGACGCATAATCGCTTTTCAGCGTGTTTATGAACGCCGTTGACTTAACGTTATTACTGTATATATAAATATCACCAAAAAGTCATTAAAGACATCGTTAAAATAGTCCAAGTGACTACAGCGGCTCAATCTTAACTTTATCAAACGACGAGAACACTTTTGTGCGCAAAAAAACAACAAAAATAACGACTTTATTTCAACTATTCACTTCCTTCTCCATGGGCCTGTAGTCAGTTAACGTAGTGTGATTGCGTAAAGCTACGTCACACGTAGGCTCACTATTGGCCGACGCTGGTCATGTGTGTGATGCGTGTGACGTACAATAACAGAAGCTTACGCTATTAAACTAGTAACCTGACTCGCGCAGAGGGAGAAATAAACCAATAGTTGAAATAAAGTCGTTATTTTTGTTGTTTTTGCGCACAAAAAGTGTTCTCGTCGTTTGATAAAGTTAAGATTGAGCCCCTGTAGTCACTTGGACTATTTTAACGATGTCTTTAATGACTTTTCGAGTCATTCCCTCAAGAAGCCTATGGACTAGTATGCAGGAGCGATCTTAATATCTTAAATATTATCTTAATTTGTGTTCCGAAGATGAACGAAGGTCTTACGGGGTTGAACAACATGAGGGTGAGGAAATACTGACAGAATTTTCATTTTCATTTTCAATTTTCAAGCTTCAAACTTTTATGTCAGTATTTTTAAGGACCTCCGAGTAACCTTTCAAAATTCCTGCACACGAGCTAAGAATCTCACTTTATTAACCTGTTTAATTGGCATTTTATTTGTAAAGTTATGGTGCCATCACATGCTCAGACTCTAGTAATGCATAAATGTAAATCTACCACAGTGATGCAGTACCTACTCCAGCCAACAGGTGGCAGACAATGATCACACTTCAGTCAGTTCACCTTTATTTCTCTAGATCAGGGGAGCCCAGTCCTGTTCCAACACAGCAGACCCAATGATGAAGATCTTCAACACTTGATCATCACACACAGCAGACCCAATGATGAAGATCTTCCAGTGATCATGGCTTTAATGCCCTGTTTGAGCAGGACTGGGCTCCCTGATCCAGATGGATTCACTGCAGGACGCTCCACACACACACACAGTACCTGCGATGGGCGGCCCGACGGTCATCGGGATGGACATCATGCCCAGGAGGCAGCCGATGGCCTGCGACACGTTCTGGGAGCCGACCAGCTCAAAGGCGATGGGAGCCATGATGCAGATGAAGCAGCCGTCGAACAGACCCATGAGCAGACAGACGGCGATCAGCCCGCCGAACACGTGGCACAGAGGAATCATCATGGACATCACCCCGATCACCATGAAGGAGGACACCTGCGGAGACACCGCACAGCTGACGACAGGGGACAGCTTCTGCAAAGCGCTCAAGTGTTATCTGACTGGCCGTAGCTCACTTCTGATGGCGGAAACAGGCTGAGAATAAAGCATTTTTGATCTCAGGGGTTACTGGTGTGAATCACAGACTGGAAAAACATATGGGCGTAGTGTGTGTGGCATCACCCGTAGTGTTTCTGAAGCCCAAAGTGGGCGGATCCGCCCGTCGCCATCTTGGCAGCGTCACTCTCAGATAAGCGGAAATGAGCAGCGAGGCGGATTAGCTGAGGTGACGTGACGCTAACACACAGCAGACAAACAGCTATCACCTGTCACTCAAGTGGCCACGCCCTTTATTATGCACAACTTTAAGGCGTAATATAATTTAAACAGACGAGTTTAAAGTAAAAATTCACCCGCTCACAGTCGTCATGAAGGGCAACATTAGCGATATAGATGTAGAGTATGAATGAAGAATCATGAATTCACTGAAGTTTCTCAAGCCCACACCGTCTGACTCATCCAACCTAAATCACCCGCAGCGCCAGCTAGTGACACCTTAACAGCATAACCCATACTCTCCAGAGATCCTCGTACCATCCCGATCCATCCGTGAGGTAACATCAAACACCGTTATCGCCAAACCCTCCTCGGCGAGGGAGGAAAGCCAGACACACACACACACACACACACACACAGATGCATTCCTAACATTAAAACCCAGAACTGAGTGATTCTGAAATGTATATATGATGTATTCCTGTGTGTTTGAGTTTTATACTGTTGTAGCTAGGATATTTAGTTGTGTAGTTGACCTCTAAGGGCTTCTATAAGGAAATCTGAGAGTATATCTATCCTTGTGTGCATACCAAACACAAACTCATTGGTCTCAAACGAAACATCTCGACTTGCCCGAGCCAAATATATGTAAGAGGTCACTGTAAAAAGTAGTCCACTATGTTTTTCCACCTTCAAAGGGAAATGTCCAAACTTAACCTGTGAGGCGCGATTGGTTTGTTCTCCTAAAAGGGGCGTGAACTTTCACATTAAAAGATCGTGACCCTGGTCTCTCGCTCTCTTCTTCGTGTCACTCTTCTGTTCGTGTTTCCTTCGGCTTGTCTTGTTGTTTTGGTCTCTTTGGTTTATTTTGCGTTTAGCTCAGTCTTTTTCTCAGTTCTCGTCTCCAAACTGAACTCCGCACTTTACGTTTTAGTCCTATATCCTCCGGGTGAAAGCACTCTCCTCTACAGCGTATCCCGCAAGCAAAACACGCTCTGGACGAACCGAAACCATCCCACGAGCAGCGAGGACGTCCACACACAAGATCTGAAGCTACGAGCTGATTTTGTCAAATAAACTACTTTGATTAGTAAACTTATACTAAGAAGAAACCTTCTTGAGAATTGATATTGATTGAGTATCAAACAAAGCAGTTCGGCGGACAAAAGTATTCTGGAAATTAACATAGCCTGTCTGCATATGATGTATATTCCTGATTAATTATAATTCGTTGTGTTTAATTAATCACCGCCTCCTGAGTGGATCAGTATCTGACAGCATGGGGAGGTCAGGCGAGTGTTGAACTCTCTCTCACCTGCAGGAAGACTTTGTTGACCCCGGGCACATAGTCCGCCACTCTGCCGAAGATGAGGCGCCCCACGCCGGACGTGATGCCGAGACACGTCAGCAGGACCTCTTTATTAGCGTCCTCTCCGAAGCGCTCCTCCACATGCTTCATCTGATCGTGAACACACACACACACACACAGTGTGAACACATCTGCATTCAAATACACAACACGGTTTAATCATTGAATAAAATATTCACTTGGCCATTAAGTTTCCCACAGACTGTGTGATATTGAGTTTGATTATACTGAGTTAACTGAGACTGACACATCTCTGCTTATGAATGACTGACAGCAGGTCTGCGGTTTCAGAACAGACGATCCTGCAGAAAACTGACACTTAGCTGACACTGCAACATCACTTAGCCTACTGTGTGTTTTACTCAGACCTTTACCTCGAAATCAACATCAAATGCACTTTTTTTCCAAACAACAATAAAATAGTTTGGTAGTTGAGAATAATACACACTACTGAGAATAATACACACTACTGCCACAGTTCTGCTGATTTTTGGTTTCATTGTCTATCAGGCCCCGTCCACACTACTGCGTTTTCGTTTAAAAACGGAGACCTTTTGCTACGTTTGCACCTCCTGTCCACACTAAAACGGGAAAAACGAAGACCTAAAACGAAGAAGTTTAGAAACGCTACAGCTGCGTTTTTCATTTTGAATCTCCGGAAGGCGTTTTAGTGTGGACGAGACAAAACGGAGGACTTCAGAAACGCTGACGCAGAGGCTGACGCTCGGCTCTATGATTGGGTGTTATCAGTCATGACGTGCCCTTCCCTGATTCGCCAACCACTGTTTACACCGGCGCGTGCATGCCCAGTGCTGGTGAATGGTCACGTAATCTGTGTTTTCAGTCGTTTTAATGTGGACAGACATCATTTCTAATACGCAGACAAAACGCTGGTGTGGACGGAGATCGTATTCGTTTTAATTCTCCGTTTTTAAACGAAAACGCAGTAGTGTGGACGAGGCCTGTTTAATCACCAGTGCCCATTTTCCTTTGCTCTCCTTTTCCCGCCATAATCCGTTACCATGGAAATTCATTTAATCATCACAGCTGTTTCTCATTTAGTTCATGTGCATTTAACTCGATCCCCTCTATTGACGGTAAAATCCCGTTATAGTAAAACAGTGAAATATTACTCCAGTGTAATTATCTGTTTTCTATGTGAATATACAGTAAAATGTAATGTATTTCAGTGATCAAAGCTGAATTTTCAGTTATGAACAGTTATGAGAACAGTTATGCTGATTTTTGAATGATAATGATGCTGAAAATTCAGCTTTGATCACAGGAATAAATTACATTTGAAAAAATATTGACATAAAAGTGTTTGTTTCTGCTGTGAATATGTCAGAGAGAGAGTCTCAGATCTGAGAACAGTGTTACTGGTCTCCACTGATACACTAATTCAGTATATCCCACATACTCAACCTTCTGCGGACATTTTGTGGTCCCCATGAGGAAAACCGCTTATAACTCATACTGTGTGTGTGTGTGTGTGTGTGTGGACAGGAATTCATTTCGAATGAACAGGGAGGAAAAGAGGCCTGTTTTAGGGACTGTTCTGTTTCAGCAGTGCAAACAGACACCTGAACCTGCTTCCTGCAACATGTGTGTGTGTGTGTGTGTGTGTGTGTGTGAGAGAGAGTTACACCACTCAGTAATTTATCATGAATGCACATAATTCATATTTACTGCTGCATGCCCTCCAGTCCACACACACACACACACACACACTTCAGTGTGAAAACACAGGCGTAGATCAGATCCAGAGGTTGATTGGTACAGGAGGATGTGTAACACATGGGCCAGATGTGGGCGTTCGAGTCCTCCTCCAGAAACACACCAATCTGAAGACTGAGAGAGGAGCGGCCCACCCGCCAGAGAAATGCATATACACACACACACACACACACACACACACACTCACGCGCACACACACACATAGATTGAGCGGGTTAACACAAGTGTATTAAATTGACAGTGTATCTTTACTTTGCTCATTCAGAAGTGAATCTTGCAGACTCGCTGCTACACTCCTGAACATCTCTGTCATCCATCCTTCGGGCTGTTGTTCTTTAAAAACAGTTTAAGGGAAAAATCCTTCAGTGTTTCAGGAAAGCTCAGCGTCGGTCTGTCGCAAACTAGATCTGAAACAAGTCCAAGGAGTTTCACACACACACTGAATGACGACGACAGCTTCTGTGAACCGCTGGCCTTTATCTGCCGGATCAGGATCATAAAATAATTCAGAATGGACTCTGACTGCTGAGAGTGCTCATCTGCGTTTCGTGATCTTCAGCACATGACTGCTTACCTCAGCAGATCCAGAAGTGCAACATAACGACACTGTCAGCATCTGTGTGCGATCACGAGACATGAGGTTTCCTCATACACACACTCTCTGTCAGGATCCCTCATCTACACACACTCTCGATCAGGATCCCTCATCTACACACAGTCTATATCAGGATCACAACCAAGTGGATCAATGAAAAGAAAGCAATAAAAAAGACAAAGAGGCAAGAGAAGGTCAATTGCTACAAAAGCTACCAACACTACTCTTACAACGGGGGTACTCTGGGTTCGGGCAAATATTCAGAGCTCGGCGTCAAATATCCATCATCTTTACTCTGTTTAATTTGATGATGTATGAACTCGTGAAAAGAGGTCCCTAAGGCTGTGTCTCCTACAGGGGGTGGCAGGGGTTGTTCAGGATGTTCGATAGATTAGCCAACATCCACCTCGCACCACTCCTGCTCCACTGAGACCAGATCCAGTCCACGATAGAGATGCTGTGCGTACCACAGCATAAACTATTACAGATGCAACTCTCGTATCATAAACAGTTTTCAGTAGTGTCCTACACACCCCAAAGGACCTCAGTGTCCTCAACAAATGGAGGCGACCTTGGCCCTTCCTATACAGAGCACTCATGTTGTCCAACCAGTCTAATGTTGTTTATATGAACACCTGAATACAGTACACGTTAACCCTCGCAGTGTCCAGGTGTTAACCGCTACAGTATATGAGGCCTTCCTACGGGAGTCAGTCACCAAGTTTTGGTAACGTTGATGTGAAGGCGAACAAAGTCCCTGATCACTTCCTTCATTCTGATTGGACATTGGGTTTAAGAGATCAACAAACATGTCTGTGATTGGCTGCATTTCTCACGGCTACAAAAACAGCAACATTTCACCAGTTGAGCGCAACGCTCAAAAAGTGTTCGCTAATAATATTATGTTATTACAGTATCAACCGAGGGTGCTCTTGCTTTCTCATTTTACCCATGTTTTCATTTTTAACAAAAAATGATTTGTGATCAAACATTAATTGGCGGAGCCCCTGCAATACCGCTGCGACCCTCTAGGGGTCACGAACCCCCGGTTGATAGATCATTTGAACATGCTCCTCCCGAACTTTGTTAATGAAATATCATTTGAACATTGAGTCTCACACACCTCAGAACTTGTGTGCTAACCACTAGGCCACGAATACAAGAGACAATGTCAATAGAAAATCTATGAAGCAAACACAGCGAGGTGAGTCTGAAGTGACGTGTGCGGTTAGGAGCGAAGCGGAGATCGCTGCGAGGACCCCCAGTGCCGTCTAACCCCGAGGAACATGTTTTTGTTTTGACGTGAACAGTTCAAGTGTGTTCCTCAGCCTCTGTCAGATGACAATGACACGCTGAGATGTGTGTTTGTCTTCCGCTAACCCAGCAGGATCCTCCACCCAGAAAGAGCTGACCATAACTGACCGTTTCCCAGCTCTCCGCGGATAAACAAGCTCTTTCCCTTTCACTGCTGCCCATCATCCACAATCTGCAGGGCATCTTAACCTGCGCCAAACACGTCTGCAGATACTACAATAACAGCGCTAGTGTTTGTGTAGAGCTACACCCCGCGCTCCTCAGATCAAACTGACCTTTTATTTCAATAAACCTGAGAGCGCAAACATCCATCCATGCAGGAGCCATCCAAACATCTCACGCTTCAGTAGACAACACACACACAGAGGTAGTGCAGTCTGTTCCTCACACACACACAGCATTGCTTGACTTCAGAAGAATAAATCATGTGAACTGCTGCTATGATGCTGAATGAAGAGTCTTGCAAGCTTCAGTTAGGGTTAGTCAGGGGCTCAATCTTAACTTTATCAAACGACGAGAACACTTTTGTGCGCAAAAACAAACAAAAATAACGACTTTATTTCAACTATTCACTTCCTTCTCCATGGGCCTGTAGTCAGTTAACGTAGTGTGATTGCGTAAAGCTACGTCACACGTAGGCTCACTATTGGCCGACGCTGGTCATGTGTGTGTGATGCGTGTGACGTACAATAACAGAAGCTTACGCTATTAAACTAGTAACCTGACTCGCGCAGAGGGAGAAATAAACCAATAGTTGAAATAAAGTCGTTATTTTTGTTGTTTTTAATAATAATAATAATAATACATCACACTTGTATAGCGCTTTTTTGGACACTCAAAGACGCTTCACATGGGACAAGGACAAAATAAAGCAAAAAATAAAAATAAAAAATAAAGGTTCTAAGGAAATGCTAGTTTGAACAGATGAGTTTTGAGTGCTGTTTTGAAATTTGATAGTGAAACAGAGTTTCTAATGCATGTAGGGAGTGAGTTCCAAAGGGTGGGGGCAGCAATGGCAAAAGATCGATCCCCCAATGTTTTTGCGCACAAAAAGTGTTCTCGTCGTTTGATAAAGTTAAGATTGAGCCCCTGTAGTCACTTGGACTATTTTAACGATGTCTTTAATGACTTTTCGAGTCATTCCCTCAAGAAGCCTATGGACTAGTATGCAGGAGCGATCTTAATATCTTAAATATCTTAATTTGTGTTGCGAAGATGAACGAAGGTCTTACGGGGTTGAACAACATGAGGGCGAGTAAATACTGACAGAGTTTTCATTTTTGGGTGAACTAACCCTTTAAAACGGGGCATCCCACACTAAACGACTGAGGATCACACACTACCAAATGTTAAAGTCGTTCCGAACATATCAAACTCTCGAACTCTTCGTCTCTGAATGGATTTGTGAAGCTAAAAATTGTGTCCTTTTTTGTGAAATCTGCAGACTAGCTCTTGCTCCAGCTGCCGATGACTCGTCCAGACTATAAATCAAGGTAAAATCCAGTACAAATGTGGCGTAGCGTATTGCAGGCTAAAGTCATGTGGGTTTGAAACGGCATGAGATATGATCAGAGTGCTCATATTTGTGTGAACTATCCGAAACATTCCCAGGAGGACGTTCCCAGCTGAATCGCAGCTATTGACGTTATGAAGTCAAAGGCAGAAACTAGAAATCCAGCACACTTACCAGATGAACGTAAGGCACATAGTACCCGTACAGCGCCGCAGGGATCCCAAAGGCCCATATGCGGTATCCAAGAGACTTCCAGATGTGCACGTTAAACAGCTTTCTGGGCGAGGGGCACCGGCTGCCCGACTTGCTGCTGCTGACGGGTTTGGGGAGGAGGGGTTTGTAGGTGAGTCCCGCCAGCATGAGGATGAACATGAAGATGGCCAGCACTCGAAGCGTGTGTTGGAGTCCCACGCGCTCCAGCAGGGCTGACATCAAGTACGGGAGTGTGATGGTGAACACGCTGCTGCCCGCCGTCACGATGCCGTTCACCAGGCCCAGTCTCTTCTTGAAGTAGTGACCCAGGATCACCAGACTCGGCTGATACGCAAAACTGCAGCCGCATGCAAAGACTACGCCGTAGGTGAAGTACAGCGGCTCGAGAGACCTGCAGACAGAGAGAGAATCGCCAGCTTTGATAAGTAATGCACGTTGGGTCAAGGGAAAGGAAGGCAAAGGCTACGTTCACACTGCAGGGCTTAATGCTCAAATACGATTTTTTGAAAAAATGCGTTTTTTTTTGCAAGGCCGTTCACATTTCCAATTAAATGCGACCTTTTGTGATCTCCTATGTGAACGTGAAGTGACCCAGAAGTGACCCGCACGCGCAGAAGAGTAATCAACGGTCAACGACGTCACTTGTTTGGGGAATAGTTCTTTTTTTTCCATATGTTGCGAGCTCTTGTTTTATTATTATTATTGCCACAGCCCATATACAAACACAGACAACAATTATTTTATCGACGGGCAAAGTTTGCACATAAATGTACGATTTTTGCGATCCTCACCGACCTCGTCATAAAACCCGTTTAATTGATAGTGCGCGGCCGCTGTGCTCCTTGCTTTGTCGCCGGCAGCCGCGGTGTGACACTGGTGGCTGGTGTTGCCAGATTGGGCGTTTTTTCGCTACATTTTAAGGCATGTTTACATTAGAAATCTATAGAAATCTGGCACCCTACTGTACAAAGTTATACTGACAGAAAGCGCACGTTCACAGGCACCAGAATGAACGTGTTCACAGTAATGTTCATCAGGCAGTAATACAGTACGTTTATTTTGGGCGAACTTGAACTGTCACGTTCGCCCAAAATATGAACGCATTCATGCACTATCGTTCATTGAACGCGTTCAGGCACAACACCGGGGCAGAGACACGTCTGCAGAAATCCATATCGGATTTGGACCACATACCCAAGTGGCCTGGGTCGCATTTGAAAAGATCGGATCTGTGTCGTTCAGACTGTCATGAAAAAATCAGATACAGGTCGCATAGGGGCAAAAAAAATCGGACTCAGGTCGTTTCAGCCTGCAGTGTGAACGTAGCCAAAGAGAAGAGGGCCCAGTACAGAGCCTTGTGGTGTCATAGCAAGTCACCTTTAGTTTTAAAGCGCTTTATGCGATACAGATTTTTTCAAAGCAACTTCACAGTGAAAACAGGAAAATAATGATTCAGTGACGCAGTTCAATTCTGCTAAATAGGAAAACATTTCATTGTTCAGCTGAAACCTATGGAAGCTTGTTTCCGCCACTGAATAAAAAAATATAATAAATAATTGTGACTTTTTATCTCACAATTCTGACTTTTTTTCTCACAATTGCGAGTTTATATCTCACAATTCTGACTTTATTTCTCAGAATTGCGTGATATAAAGTCGCAATTGTGTAAAACAAAGTCGCAATTCTGAGAAAAAAAGACAGAAGTGTGACTTTTTTTCTCACAATTGCGAGTTTACATCTCGCAATTCTGACTTTATATCACATAATTGCGAGTTTATATGTCGAAATTCTGACATCTTTTCTCAGAATTGTGAGATATAGTCGCAATTGCGACTTATTAGGCCAATTCTAAGGGGAAAAAAAGAACCCTGAAGAAACCATAGAAACCATAGAAACCAGTTCTGTGTTGATTCAGTTCCGTTGTAAAGATCGTCCATTATTAAATTAGTTTATTTGATGATGAAAATGATGTAATCATCAGTTCGGTTGTCATATAATGGTGTCAATAATTAAATAATTGTTGAATATGAGTGCTGCAGGACAGTCCATGTTCAGACTCTAGATCCAGCAGAATGTGGAGAACAGACGAGGCAATGCCGCTGTCCTCATCTGGCTTATAGCGCTGAGCACTAGCAATGACTACACTCGCCAATGAAGGAGTAGTCTCAGCCTCAGACGTCACGCCCACGGAACGTTGGCTAAACGTCTGATGCATATGGTACACTTAACTGGAAACACTTCAGGAATGTCGAAGTCGTCATCTGATTGGTTGAATTTTATCGGATTTCCGGGGGGCGTCAGTGTCGCGTTATTTTCGGTCCGCCGGGAAACAAAGCGCAGATGTGTGATTGCGGAAGAAAAACTGTTGTGTTTATATGAGTGGCCTATGTGAGTGACAATGAGCATTTCTCAAGATCAGCTAAACGTAGTTGTATGTCCCCTCCAATCTATTATGGAAGATCAAGTGAAGTACTTAATTGCGAAGGGTATATCAGCTGCGTTTGTGGACAAACATGAAACAGACGCTGACATCGCAGCTGGCCGATTCAGTATTCATATATAGGTCGCGCACACTGGATTATAAGGCACATAAGATACTGCAGAGTCAAACGTTTGACTGGGTTTGCGTTATGCATCCACTAGATGTGCTCAAGGCTAAAGGGAATGTAGCGAGTGCGCGGCGCCGGAGGTGAGGCGTTTATTTAGTAGGCGTGAGCGCACTGGGGCGGGGACGTAACTTACATTCGTGTGACAAAGCGGACATAAGATGGACATGAGCGAGTTCGTGGGTGAATTTAATAACACGGAGCGTTGTTAGCGCCTCCGGTGACTGCTGACTGACTTGTTGCACACCGGTCTGTTGTTGTGGGGACATTTCCACGCCCCGAAACATGACGCTGAACGAAATGAACTGTAATTGGTTGTTTGACATGTCGGTCTAACGGCCTTATGGGCGGGCCTTGACCAAAGAAAGCTGCTATGAATTCCAGACCTTCAGCCGTCAGTCTGAAGGTCTGGCTACGCGAGACTAATGAAGGAGTAACATCTACTTGCAGTTACTTGTGATGCTAGCACAAATGTAACTGCTTAGCAACAACAAAAAGCAAACATGTTTCACACGGAGGAGGAATATGATGTACTCACGTGACGAAGGAACTGGCCAGAAGTCCCACAATCCCGACCGCAGCTCCTCCAACAGCCGTGATCCGGCATCCCAGCAGATCCGTGAACACACTGACGATCGGAGAGCAGAAGAAGATCATGCCCATCGAGAGAGAGCCGACCCATGCTGCACACACACACACACACACACACACACGTCAGTCATTTAGAGTTCATGAGTGATAATCTCCAACAACCAGCTCATTAAATGCTGTTTTTAGGCTTTACATGCAATTCCCTACACCAGTAATACCATTAAACATGACCAGAGCGAATCAAATGATGCGCCAGTGTCCATCAAGATCCAGATAAAACAAGCAAATAAGTCAAACAAGATGAGGTATTATTCATTTGTAAAGCATTTCATTCATAATGAATGAATTTCCATCACAAATGAGCTATATAGGGATGTGTGGCCCTAGTGATCGAGATTATTCCTACTGTAATATTGGATTGGCACAGTCCTTACAGGACTCTTTATCACACACACAAACAGAAACACACAGAGAATCATGACACTAACCATCATCAATACATTTGGCACTGTATTTATTAATCTTAATTTAATAAAAATACAGCCGTTCTGTTAATGTTATTTCACAGTGCATTAACTAATGTTAACAAATAGGCAACAGGCAACGATGATACGGGTTTGGAATGATTCACATTTATAATTCACATTTATAATTCGATATAATTCACATTTAATTATATCGAGTAAAGCGCGTTCGTGACTCTCCTGTTCGAACTCGTTCATCAAAACGAACAAATCTTTTTTGCTTCATTCAACGAACAAAATGAACGAAATAACTCGGAAAAAGATTCATTCGTTTTGATGAACGAGTTCGAACAGGAGAGTCACACAGAACAGAGCAAGGCGAGCATTTGAGCTTATAAAACTTAAACTTTTGTTATTTATTTATTAAATGAGCGATCGTTTCGCTTGATAAGACCCTTATTAATCGTCTGGAGTCGTTTAAAGCCCTTTGAACAGTTTGCACTGAAACTGTCTTTTGGACCTTGAACCGTTTGGTTCCCATTGAAGTCCATTATATGGAGAAAATCCTGGAATGTTTTCATCAAAAACCTTAATTTCTTTTCAACTGAAGAAAGAAAGACGTGGACATCTTGGATGACATCGGGGGGAGTAAATAAATCACCCACACATCAGCAAACGTTTTTTTTAAAGTGCACTACTCCTTTAAGTACAGTAGTGAAGTAGCTCTACATCTCTGGGCAATCTACACATGATTATATGGTTATTGATGTTTTATTATCCGCACTCCTGTTGTCTCTGTGATATATTAATGTCCTTCATGCTGCAGTTTCACATGGGAAGTAAGAAAGATCACATGATGATCAGGGTTCGGGAGCACGTCTCTCTCCGACACACACACATCCACCTACTTCCTCAAAGAACACCTCATGTGACACTCAGATATCCCATCTATTCTGCGTTCACCAAAACTGTGCCGCATGATACAGGCTGACGCTTACAGAATATATGACATTTTACACTGAGACGAGAACCAGGCATCACTGTGTGTTATTAACTGTGAGGTTTAGATGGATGTGTGTGGTGTAGTTTAGTGTTAGATGTGTTTCTTCTCCGTCACTCTGACTTTGGCATTTGGGTTTATGTTGAAGCTCAGAGGTTCAGTCAGACTTTTGCTCATTGCTTTGGCTCTTCATTGGTCTCCTAATCAAGTTACGCCTGAATGAGAAGAACATCCCTGTAACTGTCTTACCTGGCCTGAGGATTGCTGTCTTATACAGTGAAGTGTGTGAGTGTGTGAGACGAGACTCTGTGTAGTGTGTGAGGATGAGGTGCTCTATCCTGCGCTTCACTCTTCAAACACTGTGTGTGAAAGGAAACTGTGGTGGAGAAGCTTTATCAGATCTGGAGATGCAACAACACGACATCATGTGGGGTCAGGAGCGAGAGAGAGAGAGAGAGAGAGAGAGAGAGAGAGAGAGATAGAGAGAGAGAGAGAGAGAGGTGACGAGGAGCAGTGTGTTGAACTGGGTTGCAGGAGGATCAGTGTTAGACATGTCTCCTCACACACCTGTCCCTGACCGGCAGCTTTCACTGATGATGATGATGATGATGAAACTCCACAGGAGCAACACACACACACTGTTAGCACAGCAAACACAACAGACACACACACCAGCTCTCTGTGATCAAACACACGAGACCTGTTTGAGGAGAAGGAGACTCGAGTCATGATATTATCTGTCATACACACAGCTTCACATTCATATTCACGTCCATAACTGCCAATGTTCAACAACAAGTCAATCAGTAACGAAACACGTTCAGTTTGAGATAAAGCAGCGTCATCATCACTCAGTCCTGTTCTCATCCGATGGATAATATCTGAATATGACTGATATGTTCAGAGTATACTTCTGTTGATTTAAAGGAAGATCTACGTTACGACAAATTAATATCAGCTGACGCAGTTCATTACTTAAAACTGAACTAGTTTAAAAACAATCATGGTATTTCTCAAATGACAGTGACTACAGTGCATTATTACCCACAGTAATTACTCAATTATTGAAAAACAACGGATGAGGAGTGACTCCTGTTCACACTGTGTGATCTGGATTCACTCCACTTCTATAACTCCTCTCCGCTTATAGGCGAATTCAATGCTGGCTCGGTGATTTATTAATAAATACACGACTGAGGCCTGAGGTCTTCTCTTTTATCAGAAACCTCAACACCCATAATGCACTCTGGCCCGACTGGCGGACGACTGAGACACAAATGCAGTCGTTTTAACACAGACCTACAGCTGTCAAAAGACCACTACATAATAGTAGGGCTGCAACTAACGATTATTTTAATAATCGATTAATCTGTCGATTAATCGATGAATCGGATAAAAAAAGCATTCATTTCCAATCCTTTATTAAAAAACAGAACTGAAGGTGCAAATTCAGTGAAAAAAAATGGACTAACAAAAAACATACACGTGTATGCTTTACATCTGCCAAATATATAGGCTTTTTAAAAATAAAGTGCACAAAAAGATGTATATTTTCTTGTTTAAAGGGGCCTGAGCTGTCAGAACAATAAATTGATAAAAAAAATAAAGAAAAATACAAATCAGAAAAATTAACAGGATTGGTTTGAACGTCAGAACTTGTTCTGTACTCCACACTCGCACACACTCACAAACTTGTGTTGTGTTTTGTTTTTGTCAAAGATGTTATAATCTTTAACAAAATGTTTGAAACTTTTTAACAAGCAAATGCACTTATGATCATATTACCTATATTAGGTAATAATAATAATAATTATATCAGAAGATAATATCTCTAGTCTATCCTAATATTAATTATAAATACAATGAATATAAAATACAAATACAATGGATTGACCATCTCCTATGGTGTAAGGTATTTTTCAGCTCATCCTTTCCGAGCATATAGTGAAGTTTCTCTGAGTCATTAAAGATTGAACAATTCAGTGCTGCAAATTGTGGAAAAAATATTCCCCTTTGTAGTGGACAGACAAGAAAGTGTCTATCTGATCACAGTCTGCTAATTCAGTGGTAAGAATTTAATTGTTGTTTTTATTTATATCTTATATAACATGCCTAATTATCACTATAGTATCAGAGAATGTCTAGTATGTATGTAGACCTACCAAATTACTAATGCTCAGAGTCAGACACACTCGGTCTCGATCACGGTCTCTCTCTCTTAAATTATTATTAAATTATTTAAATCTCGCATTCAAATTGAATTTACTTTCTATGAATTGGTCAGAGACATGGAAATGTTTAGATATAAATGGGGAATAAATCAATGCATTTGTGATGTTGACGAAGATGGCTTTTTGAAATTGTATGTTTAAGTGTATCTGTGTTTGAAAAAGTTTTTTAAAGAAAAATTTAAATCCTACCCTCAGATTATTCAGATCTAACTCTGGAAAATGTGTTGATATGAAAAATTTATGTTCTTTTTAATTCTTTTGTAAATAAATAGACCTCTCTCTCGCGATCATCACGGACACACTCGCTCTCTCTCGTTTGACAAATGCGAACTCCGCGATTGAGCGACAGTGCGTGAGAGAGACTGAGAGTGCTCCGCGCTCAACTCAAACTTTTTTTTTATACTCAAACATTTCCGCGTCGCAACGAATCGATAATGTAATTCGTTGCCAACTCTTTCAGAAATCGATTTTAATCGATTTAATCGATTCCCAGATAGCAAACTGACATTGAATCAACGTGGAAATATGACATCGAAACAACGTTGATTTTGCTCATCGAATTAACGTTGAACCAACGTCAGACGCGGCATTCTTTCAAAACTAGCGGAAAATCAACTTGAAATCAACGTTGTTTCAACGTTATGAAAGCAAACCAATTTTCGATTTTCATTTAGCTTTGAAGAATGCCGCGTCTGACGTTGGTTCAACGTTAATTCGATGAGCAAAATCAACGTTGTTTCAATGTCATGAGAGACGTCGTTTCCACGTTGATTCAATGTCAGTTTGCTGTCTGGGTTGGTTGTTGCAGCCCTAGATAATAGTAAAAAACACTTCTGCATCATCTATTAGACTTTTGCTAACAAATATACTGATACTTGTGTATTGATATATAAATACACAACACAGGGTGAACATGCGCCTGGATTTTACAGCCGGACTCTCATTGGTCCTCCTGTTTGGTGTGGAAATGAGGTAACATGAAGGACAGTATTGTTCATTACCAAACTACTGATGTCACAACACAACTCAACATTAACTGATGACGAGTGAACTAGTCCTGCTTTACTATCGCCTGTAAACACAGCCAGTGTGTGTGTGTGTGTGTGTTTAGTGGTGATCATGGAGACTGAGGAAGCGGAGTGAAACACTGGAGATGTCCTCTCTCTCTCTCACACAGAGTTATTTTCTCCTCTTCCTGAAAGCCAGTTTCCTCAGTCCCGTAAACACGCCGATCCGAACGCTGGAGTCCGGCACCATCCGTCAGGGACACACACTGGACTCCGAGTCAAGAGTTCACTGCGTTTACAACCAATAAACCGGCTTATCTTCTGTTTTCGAAACGCTACACCGTTAAAGCACACCACGTCTCCTGTTAGCTTATTCGCATCGCTGATTAGAAAGCATGTAAAGGTAACAGTAGTGATTCTGACAGGAAATGATGCGCTGAGCACACAGGTCCTGGATCAGATTATCCCAGGAGTCACGATTCACAAACACTGATATTAACAACATGATCACACTCCATAAGATTGTGAACGTTATCCTGCGGTGCAGAGTGTGTGTGTGCCCTATCAAATCCCTTTCACAAATACACTTTGATTTGTTTTCTCACAGTCTAATCAATTTCATTTATTCGTAATGTATTAACTCAGAAATGTTGTCTTTTAAAATATGTTTAGTGTTAGGGCTTCCCTAACACTAGTCGACGAGACAAGGCTTAGCTGACCAAAGTTTATTAGTCAGTCGCAGGAAGTTTGCGAAGTCCGTGTAATAATTATAGTACGTCGGGCAGATCTGTCATTCATCGACCTCAAACAGGCTTATCATGGGAAACACGTAGCTGTAGCCTAGCGTTAGCATCCTGCCATGGCCGCCCACAGTAATGATAAACGTGCGCATGTACAAGTGTTCACCCAGACAGCAAACTGACATTGAATCAACGTGGAAACGACGTCTCTCATGACATCGAAAAAACGTTGATTTTGCTCATCGAATTAACGTTGAACCAACGTCAGACGCGGCATTCTTCAAAGCTAAATGAAAATCGAAAATTGGTTTGCTTTCATAACGTTGAAACAACGCGTTGATTTCAAGTTGATTTTCCGTTAGTTTTGAAAGAATGACGCGTCTGACGTTGGTTCAACATTAATTCGATGAGCAAAACAATGTCAGATCAACGTTGTTTCAATGTCATATTTCCACGTTGATTCAATGTCAGTTTGCTATCTGGGCACTCACATTTATCTACTTTTGTTTACATTCAAAATAATAACTAAATGTTGTGCTTTTGTAAAACACTCTTCTGTGTGCAACAGAAGGGCGAGTAAATGTGGACTGAATCTTCATTTTTGGGTCAAACTATCCCTTTAAACCAAACTTTTATTTTGGTAGGTTGTAGAGCAGTCTTGATATTTCAATAGAAGTCTTTAATATTCACAAACACTAGTCCAAATCACCATCTGATGAAGTGTAAAGCCCAGCTTTTGGTTTCTTCACCTGAGTGTGGCCTCATTCCATGACATTATACAGTAAAGACTGTAATCCGCTTCATCACTGAGCTTTCCTGGATATAATGTTTTGGAGCTCATCCGTCTGGCATTGTGCTGCGTCTCGCCTTCGTATCTCCAGCATCCTGACACAAGTGTTTTTAAGATGGCATGAGCTAAAAATAGTCCCGCTTTTAAAGCCACACCTCGAGAGCCTGTCACCGCGCTCCTGACTAATGCTCAATTTGAGGAAGTCGGATTAACGTCAAACCAAAACAACTCCAGACAAACTTTGAAAGATGGACTGACAAAACACTGAAGTTTAAAGTTTGATGTTTAAAGGTTGTATAGGCTTACACAGACAGACCTTTATAAAGATCTATGTCACAAATACGCATGTGTACTTGATTTCTCTATATTTAATGAATGGTTGGAGCAGGGCGGAAGAGCTCGTAATGTCCCAGAATAACCTGATGAATTACTGAGAGCAACAGTCGAGTTCAGGAAGCAAAACTCCCAATCCCTTTCTCCACAGTGGAAATACAAGGAGGAGTTCACTTTTAATAAAACTTTTGCTGATAATTTACTCACCCCGATGTCATCCAAGATGTCCATGTCTTTCTTTCTTCAGTCGAAAAGAAATTAAGGTTTTTGATGAAAACATTCCAGGATTTTCTCCATATAATGGACTTCAATGGGGACCAAACGGTTCAAGGTCTAAATGAGAGTTTCAGTGCAAACTGTTCAAAGGGCTTTAAACGATTCCAGATGATGAATAAGGGTCTTATCAAGCAAAACGATCGCTCATTTAATAAATTAATAACAAAGTTTAAGTTTTATAAGCACAAATGCTCACCTTGCTCTGTTCTGTGATGCAAAGCCTGTTCAAACCCGTTCATCAAAGTTAACAAATCTTTTTCTGAGTCATTTATTTATTAAATGAGCGCTTGATAAGACCCTTATTCATCGTCTGGAATCGTTTAAAGCCCTTTGAACAGTTTGCACTGAAACTGTCATTTGGACCTTGAACCGTTTGGACCCCATTGAAGTCCATTATATGGAGAAAATCCTGGAATGTTTTCATCAAAAACCTTAATTTCTTTTCGACTGAAGAAAGAAAGACGTGGACATCTTAGATGACATGGGGGTGAGTAAATTATCAGCTAAAGTGTTTCTAAAAGTGAACTACTCCTTTAAGGTCATCAGCATCACTCAGCATTAATTATTATTTTAACTAATACAACAGCAGAACTCCAATACTCATAATTCTGTAAAGAAATGATAAATCACAGAATCGAAACAAGCTTAAGAACTCTTCAGTCCCATGATGCACTGCACACGCTGTAATACAGTGAGTCTCTCACTCGAAAACTAAAATGTTTATATGCATAATATGCATATTTGCAATACATGGTTTTTCTCTGTACACGCGACATTTACAAATCCAGTTGTGTTAACTGGATTACGTCATCAGCAGTGCATCATGGGATTGCAGTTCATTCCCTCAATAAAGTCTCGTAGTCTTGTCTCGTTTGATTTTCAAATGCTTGTTAGCTTCACATCAACAGGATTCAAGGATATAATGCTTTAACAAAGATAAACTCCCAATGGGCAACACTGCGCTCCGGTTCGGACTATTCCACTGTTATTCCCACTCAACTTCCTGTGGGAGAAGTTTGCAGCGGATGCGGAGTTTAACATCAGCGGGATGGACGAAACGACTGGCACAAACATCTGTTTGCACTCACAGAAACATCTACAGGCCGTATAACTCAAGTCTCTGAACTCACACACACACACACACACACAGCCAGAGCGGCGAGAAGCCTTAACCGAAGCCAGACTCACGGACTCACGTTTACGAGGCGTCTCATCCTCTGGGCTTCATGCCTCCGGCCTCAGGCTCTTCCTGGAGATCTGCTCATTAGGGCCTGTCCTAACCTCTTCCTCAGAAACAATCCTGATCATCCACACGATGACTTTGCAAAACTCACTGGAGCTTCTGCTGCGCATCTGCAGGACTTTATGGCTTTATGAGGGATTCTCCAGGGGGACTATGGCAGACAGCTGGGAAACATTACGGATAATTTCAGAGCCCGAGGGTTTAGCCTGAGCCGCATGAGGAGAGACCACGGTATACAAGAGAAGCACAAAAATTAACTAATGTGACGGAATTAAACAAAAAATCAGGCCAAAACGACATTAGTAGAGTTAATTAGTAGGGGTGGGCGATATGAGCAAGTTCATATCACCATATTTTTCCCTGTATGAAGGATATCGATATTATTATACTACAATATGAGAAAAAAATTGAATCCATTTTAGTCCACCTCAGTTAAATTACAGGCAAAAAATTACAATAAAATTACATAAATATCATGTATTTAACCCTATAACTAACGTGAGGGATTTAATTGGCCATAGACCTGAAAAATCTTTGTTTATTGTAAACATGAGGTAGGCCTGATTTCACGTATGTCTTTCCACTTTTTCTTATTTTGTGGGAGTCAAAATAATTCCTTTATTAATAATTAATAAAGGATTATTAATAAAAAAGTTATAATCAGTGTTGGGTGGGTTACTCTAAAAAAGTAATTAATTACTAGTTACTAATTACCTCTTCAACAGTGTAATTAGATTACTGTACTAATTACTCTCTCTAAAAAGTATTTAATTACTAATTACTTTCAATTACCAGCTGAATAATACAAGGATATACATCTGTTTTAATTCTTTCAAATAAATACTATAAAATTGCATGAATTATCCTTAAACTGACCAAGGTGGAGAAGGTCACATTATAAAAACATACTTTTTAGCATCAGACAATACATTTTGATGTTAAACCCACTATTGTTTTATGTCTGATCTCATGACATTTCACACTTTTTTCATACATATTTTACAATAATTCATACGAATTTGTACGAGTGCCATTAGACACCTCATAAAACGCATACGAATCGCTGTGAGATCGGATTGATCTATACACAGTATTTACCTCAATTACATCAGAAGTAACTGTAATTTAATTACAGATAAATGAAGAGTAATCCCTTACTTTACATTTTCAAGGGAAAAGTAATTAAATTACAGTAACTAGTTACTTAGTAACACCCAACACTGGTTATAATCAATAAATATGAAATAGAATGATTTCAGAGAGGTTTTAGGCCTTACCAACCAAATTGAACAAAACAATATAACTGCAAAATTAAAATTAATGAATATTCAACGGTATCGCAAAATCGTGTCATGGTACAGCATAATACCGGTATAGCCCCGCCCACCCCTGTCTCTGAGGATTCCCAGTTCATTTCTCCAGTTTAGTCCATCAAGGTCTGTATAAAGAAATGTGACGTGACTGAAACATTTCCACATCGCTATGATCAGACTGGCGTATCAGTTGTGTTTTTGAGAGGAGAGTGTGCTGATTTAAACACTCCCAGCAGTGTGGATCTCTAACTGTGTATCTGTTATGATACGGCAAGAAGGAAGCAGAGGTGGAATCCAATCGCAAGCACTTTAATAATCCAACAAACAAACCAGGGTAAACTCAGAACAGGGAACTAGAAACAGCACAACATCAAACAACGACCCACACCCAACAACTGAAGCACAGAGGTTTAAATACACAGACAAACAAGCTGAACAAGGGGGCGTGGCTAATCAGAAATACCTGGGGGAACTCATCAACAAGAAAAACTACAAAGGACTACAAAACATGGCACGGGTTCACACAAGACAAGGGAAACAGACAGGAATCATTAGAGCAGTGTTTCCCAACCCTGTTCCTGGCGGCACACCAACACTGCGTGTATTCTTTGTCTCCCTTATCAAACACACCTGACTCAACCCATCAGCTCATAATCAGGTGGGTTAATGAGCTGATGGGTTGAATCGGGTGTGTTTGATTAGGGAGACAAAGAAAACACGCAGTGTTGGTGTGCCGCCAGGAACAGGGTTGGGAAACACTGCATTACAGTATCGCTACAAGTGTTTCACACTGCTTTTAATCCGAGCAAAGAGCCAAACAGACGATCAATCGCATCTGAGTCCTCGAGGCGTTCAGACGAGTGTGTGTGTGTGTGTGTGTGTGTGTGGCTTCAGTTCAGTCAGGCTGGTTTGAAAGGAATCTCGCTCTGCCGTTTTCCATCTATAAAGAGGCAGAAGATTTCCACGGAAAGCCACGTATGTTCCTGTGTTTCATTAATACCCTCTGGTCCACTTTACCTTGAACATCTACACTGTGAAAACAACTATATTTTTTTACCATATATTTATATATGGTAAATATATGGTAAAAAAATATAGAAAAAAATATTTTAAAAAAAACCTATATTTTTTTACCATATATATTTTTGTACCTATTTTATTTTTACCATATATTTTTATGTTCAAAATGAATAAGCTTGCTGCTCAGACACAAATGGGGTTTTTTTTTAAGGATTGGCCGAAATTTCGCCCGCCAAAAATGGCAATTTTGTTTTTCGGCCAAAAGAGAATAAAGTCAGAAAATATGATTGATACAGATCAGAAACTGTAACGGCTGTACTTTTATTTGTGTAAACGCACAATATCAACAAACTGTTGTGCTTCTGTGAAATAATGAAAGCAAACATGCCGACTCGGAGCCTCACAGATATGAGAAATATATCTATAGAAAGCTTTTAAATGAGATCATTCAAATCTAAAACAAATGCTCTCTGATTATGTAATCTACTGTATATAAAGGTTAATTTCTCTCTAAGGTGCGTTCACTATATGCAGATGAAAGTCAGCCTCCTCTTTGCAGCGACACTGACACAGAAAACACTAGTTCATCATTATTAATAAAATATTCAAACGTCTCCTTGCTATTTTTTCGGACACATTCATAATCATTATAACTTTTGTTTTTCAGCAAGCTTAACGTGTATGTGAGGCTTAATGAACGACTACCGCTAGTCGACTAGATAAGATTAGCCCTAGTTAAATCAGATTCTGTTGCATAGAACCCAATGACGAGTAATATATTGATATATATATTAATATATTGATATTTAATATTATTTTAATATATTTTCTGTCCAATTTAGTGTGTTACGGTTATTTTGTTTTATTGGTATTTTTATTGGCATTTTTTAAATTCAGATTCAGTAAAATTTATGAATTTCATTAAAAACTTTTAAAGTCTATTTAATTCAGTGGTGGAATGTAACGAAGTACAAATACTTCGTTACTTTACTTAAGTACATTTTTCACGCATCTTTACTTTACTTAAGTAGAATAAATAGTGCATACTTTTTACTTCGTTACATTTTGCAGCAATTATTATACTTTCTACTCCACTATTTCTACAACTTCTGTTACATTTTCATTACATTTTCTGATCAGTTTTTCCCCTGCCAAAACGTAATCTGACCGTCCGTTCGTTGCACGTTTGTCTCACCAGTGACGTTTGGTTGCCATAGATACATCAACTAAATGCGTCTCGCACGCAGTGTGTTTATCGTGCAATTTATACGCGAAAATTTGTTTTTACATGCATAGGAAACACACCGTGTGTAATATACGATTGGTTAGGATTATGGCAAGCCAAGAGGTTCAGAATTACACCATAAATTAATCGCGTTTACTGCCAAACATAGTTATTAACATATAGTAAGGGTATGGCTTATATTGCCTAATTGCAAGCTTGTTTCAGAAATGGTGACAACAATTTTTTTCCATCATTATTGAACATCATTATAGGAGTATTAGGTTCAATGAGTTAGAATTAAATGTTTTATTAATCATTAGAAAATAGTCATTAAGAGAATCAATTATTATGCAAGTACTTTTACTTTTAATACTTAAAGTACATTTAAAATCAGGTACTTTTCACTTTTTACTTAAGTATGGCTGTCATTGTGTTACTTCTACTTTTACTAAAGTAAATATTTATCTGGTTATTTGTACTTTTACTTAAGTACTGAGATTCAGTACTTCCTCCACCACTGATTTAATTCAAGTTTTTTCAGTTTTTTCACTGACTACTTGGTGACTATTTGAGGCGCAGATTACTAAAACTGACCCTTAACATTATTTGTACTTGGAGTGAATAGCCTCTGGCTTTTTGTTATATCTGGTTCTCAAACTGTGTTTCTCACACACACAGATTATCAGTCCTATAACAGACTAGTAATTGAGATCAGACAAGAAGCATCCCCAGTTTGTGTTTGATTGTGAAACTCAATTAGATGAAGAACAGTGAATTCCCCCTGGATGATTCAGAAGCAATTGCAAGTAAACGTTGAGTCTTGCTCATGTGTGTCCTATTTTAGTGTTTGACGAGCTATAATAAAGGTTAACCCCGCGCCGGCCTCAGTGTGAGCTCGGGTCCCCGCGTGGGGCCGTTATCAGGCCCTGGGCATCAGCGGTGTGGCTCCAGTGCTTTCCCACACAGCGCTGAGGTTATAGGGTGATGTTGCCACTCTCTAGAGCCGCTGCCATTGGTGCTCCTATAGGATGGTCCTCACGGCTCCTGTGTTTACCCCATCTGTTTATCTGCCAGGAACCTTCACCTAAACCATGTGTCAACACAGATCAAATGCTCTGTTGACTATTAACCGCTGCACGTGTCGTCTATCACTAACTCCTGCTGCGCTGAGATAGCACCAAGGCCAGTCCGCTGGATATGAGAGTGTGTTGTGTGCGAATGTAACCGCTGATGTCTAACTCCATAGAAAACATCTCAGCGGTCCAACTAACAGTGAACGTCCTAGCAAGACTCTCTCAGGGTCATCTGGCCTTTATTAATGTTCTCATGGGATGTTAAAATGTAACGTTCTAATAAAGTTTGCCAAACATGGAATATCCAGAAGAAAACACCCAGTTATGAACACACTGTCTTCCAGGAGCATTAATAGGACATTCCTTCAGTTATCTGGCCTTCAATCATCTTCTCAAAGCGTCATTTATACTTTTATTTCTGAAACATTTTAGTTGAACTTTGGTCTAATGTTTTTTTCTACTAGTTTCAGACTGTTCTGTTCATTCTAAATGAACAACACATTTGAACACACAGAGAGCATTAATAAATTAAAGCTGCAAGCAACATTTAGCGGTGTTCAAGCACCTTTAAGCACAAACGCATCAAAAGACATTTAAGTTAAATAATGGGAACGTTAGCGATGTGTTTTGTCCGCTGGACAAGCATCGAGTTCGCAGCATGAAATGAGGCGGGAGTGACACACTTGTGTTTTTATTTGTCAAGGTAATGTCAATAGAAAGTCTTGACAACAGTCCATCTCAAACAGCCTCTGCTGTGGAGCACACACACACACACACACACACACACACACGTCAAGAGTTGCTGACCGTTCTTCTGCATGGCCAATAACAGTCCTGGTCTTTGCCATCAGCGTGTGCCGCACTCAAGCAGAGCTATAGGATAAACCGGACGGACCGTGTTTAGAGAAGAAATGAACAGGTGTGTGATCTTAATCAGTGTGAACATGTTAAGACATGTCTGCTGTCGATCGCAAACCGAACCCGTCACACACAATCATCCTTTAAAATGCTTTTATTCAAATAGCTTGTTTATTCAAAACGACCTGTTTCTTACCTGACGTCTTTTTATAGTTTGTTAAAACAGTATAATCGCCACTTTGGATTGGGTTGATTAAAGTTGATTAAAGGATCGGATGAATAAATGTTGTTTTTCTTCTGTTGTGTCGTGTGTTAGTGATGTGCGGGTCGACTCATAACCCGCGGACCCCGCGGTCGGGTAAAGAAATGGTCACTTTAATTGCGGGACGGGTTGGGCCGGGTCATTCATTTCTTGCTTGCAATTTACAGCCTATATTGAATATTTGGGAATATCTATTTTCATATTTTATTGGGTTATTTGTTACAGTTACAATACGATTGCTGTAGCAACGTAACTTGCGTGAGGTTCCCAAACCTTTGGCGTCACGTCACGTAAGCAGCCTCGACAACAACCACAACAACAACAATGGAGAAATATAAGTGAAGATGGAAGACGAGATGCGGGAGAAATGGAGGTTGGGAATATACATGATTAAAAGAAAAAAACGTCAGGCTGCTAAATCTAATGTTTGGGAGCGGCTCTCAGAAGTAGTTGCAGCAGGAGACAAATATACAAACAGTAGCGCCACAAAATGGGCTCTTCCAGCACGTCAAGACATATTTGTGGTGGGTCTAAGAAATAAAAAATGGTTTAGCCTATTAGATGAATACAAATGCTGCTTTGTAAATGTTGAACGTGTTTATTAATATTAGAGCCATCGGCAGGCCGATATTACGCATTTTCCAAACTATCGGTATCGGCAGTTATAATGGCCGATAAATGAATATTTCATTTATTCATTTAACACTCGTTGAGTTGGTCACGAGACATACATTGCTTGAATAACAATTAAAAGAACATCCCCATCAGATCTCTGAACTCAAATAAGCAGGACAACATTTGTGACTATCATGTCCAGTTTTGCTGCTGTTAAATAATCCGAGAGTGAAGCGGGATTAGCTAGTACAACCCGATCTCACGGGAATTCGTACAAATTTTACGAGGTGGCTAATTCGTAACAATTCGTACGACCTCACTCGTACGAATTAGAACGATTTTGCTAAATCGTACGTATTTAACGAATTAGCCAATTCGTACGAATGACCTACCCCTGACCCCGCCCCTAAACATAACCGTCACGTGGGTTTAGACAAATCGTACAAATTCGTACGAGTGAGGTCGTATGAATTAGTACGAATTAGCCACTTTTGAATCACTCGTAAGAATTCGTACGAATTGGTCGTGAGATAGCGTAGGCTAGTAATAGTTACGTTACGTTGTTGCAGTGTAGTCGACTGACTGTCCTTTTAACTTTTGACAATGTGACTGAAGTAATGCCACTATCATCAGTCTGTTCTGTTGTGACTATAAAATAAACACGTTTCTTTTTAAAATGCATTATCATATTATTTTAGTTAAATAATAATTTATCATATCATATTATTTTAGTTAAATATCATATTCTTATTATTTTTATGCATTATCATATTATTTATATATTATCATATTATTTTAGTTAACCGAACTTGCGGAGCTGGTTAAGTGATGCACAAACTCCAAAATATATTCGTTTACAAATCATAAAGTGTTTTGAAGGCTATTGGCCTTCACCAGTAATGACATTCGCATAATTCACTTTCTTTATTTTCCAGAGAAATTGCTTCGGAAACGTTCAATGGCTAAAACATGTTTGACAGAGACTGCAGAAGAACTGAGGCAATAACTGGTGAGATGAAGAAACCTTCCCTGTGTGTGTGTGTGTGTGTGTGTGTGTGTGTGTGTGTGTGTGTGTGTGTGTGTGTGTGTGACTTCCTTCAGCGTCTGACAGCTGTTTCACCAGCCGCTCATGTACAGCAGTCTGCAGCCGCTACTGTACGAACAAACCCACGTCACTCACGTTTCTGTGGCGGTGAATGCTGTGATGATGTCATCTGTGTGGTCGTGATCAGGAAACACACACACTGAATAATGTACAGTAGATGGCAACTAACTGATCACGCTTCACATTTCCATTTCCACACAGACAGCAATGAGATTAAAGCTAAATCTGACCGTTCAAGACTACAACCCTGAAAGATTCTCATTGAAAATAAAACTTGATATTTGACACCTTGGCATTAAAAGATGATTTAAAACTCTTAAATAGGACTTCCCACTGAAAATGGACATCAGAACTGGTAAAGCAACTAAAAATAAACCACTTTCACTTATTTTTTCATATACAAGCTGGAGTTTGAAACGGTTGCAAACCTGCACTCCCTGTGGCGGTTATGTAATAAGTGGGTGTGGCTTCTTTCACGTGACTTCTTTTCTGGTTAACTTCGTCAGTTGAGTCGGTCGAGATCAGACGCGAGTCTAAACATGAACACACTGGAGAGCTGCTGCTTTATAGGAGACAATGAAGTAAACTTGTACATCGAGCAGCTGCTTGACTTGAAGCAGTCTACTGAATGAAGGGGTATTTAAATAAACATTACGTGACTTATAGTGCAAACAAACATATTCACGCTGCTATAATCAGTGCTTTTCTTATGCTTTATTGATAAAATGCTTGCTGTTTACTTGAGTTTCTTGTGTCATTGAGAGGAAAGAGCGCAGCACATATTTACATATTCATCGAACCGTCGCTCTCAGCAGATGTTCGATAACAGTATATCGCTACTCATGTATTTCTAATTTCATACTTTCAAAGAGCGAAAAGTAACTTCTGAACGTCACATGTTCCTCAGGTCAACTAGACTGGCTCTAATGAAGCTCCTGAGTCTCTGTGTGAGACGGAGGAAACAGACGTGCACGTCTAACATCATTACACCAGTCATCTGTAGGCCAAAGCCCCCCAGAGACACTCCTAACAGGGTCTGTGAAGGGGAGATCATGAACATGACGACAGGATAAGCTGCTCTACTGCACATGCTCAGTCAAATCAGGATCATTTACAAAATAAACATTCGCAAGACAATCAAACGCTGAAAGTCTTGCTTGCACTGCGTACACAGGCCTGATGCAGTTTCAGAGGTATGAAGGAGATTAAACAGATGTCGACCTTGCTAGGTGCTCTGAGTGGTTGCTAGGTGCTGTGAGGAGTGGTTGCTAGGTGCTGAGTGGTTGCTAGGTGCTCTGAGGAGTGTTTACTAGGTGCTCTGAGTGGTTGCTAGGTGCTCTGAGGAGTGGTTGCTAGGTATTCTGAGTGGTTGCTAGGTATTCTGAGTGGTTGCTAGGTGCTCTGAGGAGTGGTTGCTAGGTGCTCTGAGGAGGAGGAGTGGTTGCTGGTGCTCTGAGTGGTTGCTAGGTGCTCTGAGTGGTTGCTAGGTGCTGTGAGGAGTGGTTGCTAGGTGCTGAGTGGTTGCTAGGTGCTCTGAGGAGTGGTTGCTAGGTATTCTGAGTGGTTGCTAGGTATTCTGAGTGGTTTCTAGGTGCTCTGAGGAGTGGTTGCTAGGTGCTGAGTGGTTGCTAGGTGCTCTGAGGAGTGGTTACTAGGTGTTTTGAGTGGTTGCTAGGTGCTCTGAGGAGTGGTTGCTAGGTATTCTGAGTGGTTGCTAGGTATTCTGAGTGGTTTCTAGGTGCTCTGAGGAGTGGTTGCTAGGTGCTCCGAGTGGTTGCTAGGTGCTCTGAGGAGTGGTTGCTAGGTGCTCTGAGGAGTGGTTGCTAGGTGCTCTGAGGAGTGGTTGCTAGGTGCTCTGAGTGTTTGCTAGGTCCTCTGAGTGGTTGCTAGGGGGTTGCCAAGGACTTCTGGCTGGACTCTGAACACTCAGGCATGTCTTTGGAACTAGTCAAGTCAAATTTACTGTATATATACAGCGCTTTTTTCACAATACACACTGTTTCAAAGCAGCTTTACAGAAATGTGTGATGTTTATAATATCTTATGCTTAGAGTACATGTAGTTCATTATTATTAATCAGTAATTAGACTGTAACACTGACACCTTCAAATACAGTGTAGCCATCTGACATGTTATGCAGATGTTACCTAGTATTGTCTTAGGGAAGAACTGTAAAGTAAAGTGCAACAATCTGAGGAATGAGACAGGAATGTTGCCCCTGTAAAGTTCATCTGTTTTTTTTAAAGTGGCTCCTTAATGTCACCATTCCAGAGCATTCAGAAAACATGCAAATATAACAAGATGATACAATGGAACGTATATCCATATAATCAAGAAATGTTTATTTTACATTTAAAATCTGTATGTTTTCAGAAATAAAGTTTTCGTAACTCCATGGGAGAATTAGCAAACATTCTCAGAGCATATTTCTGTTATCTATCTAAATGTAAGTGTGTGTCGAGTCTGACTGGACTCGAGCAGCCCTGAGCAGGTTTGCAGTTTGTATAACAGTAGTTTTCTTCTGCTTTTATGGTTGGTGAGATTTGGTGGAGCCGTTGTGTCAGACGGCAGATGTGGAACATGACCTCTGACCGGTGCTGGCATGAGTGTGTGTGTGTGTGTGTGAGAGAGAGCGACGAGTGACAGGTGGAGATCATGATGCAATCTTCAGCAGCATTACGAAGCACAGCTTTAATGGCACCTTAAGACCAGATCTCAACGCGTCACAGCTGAACTAACCCTATTGTGGAGTTAATGAGCGTAACACACTTCAGCTGTGACGACAATAAGCTTATTATAGTAACGCTCAGTGTAAGATGACGAGAAATGTCATCATCATCAGCTCTTCATATCATGATGTGTTTAACCGCTCAGATGAAGATGAGCTCATACACACACTCACGCAGGATCCACACAGAACTGCTAAACACACATGACGACACCACTATATGTGCAGCCGTAAGGTCTCATAACTTCTGTTAACTATGACACACACCGCACACGCTTTAAAGGCCGTTCTTCCAGCAACACTGACACGTGCGCTTCAGCTTCAGCTTCAGCCCGCACACCACTGATCATCAACAGGGGAAGTGAATCATTGACAGACGCCAGCGAGAAACATCTTCTGCCATGACCAGTCCCGTCTGAACCCGTCTGATCTGTCAAAACAGACTCATTTCTCTACATTCAGCTCAATAACAGCACCAGCGATCTCTCCGGCTCAGCACTGCTGCTTTACAGATCACACACTCATCTCCACTGCTGCTCAAAACTAAAACTAAACTGGTTGAACTAAAACACCAATATTATCATGAGTTTGCATGGGGTTTTTATACAATAACTGTGTACAAGAGAGTAGACTGTAAACTCAAGTCAGTTTCAGGGTTTTGTTTCTGTTGGCCCAAACTATGATTTAACATAAATCTACATTTAGTAAGTTTATTTAGTTGTTTGTGCTTGACTAATAAGCCTACACAGACAGTGTGATGGCAGATCTCCATATTGGCCTATTGTTTGACATGTTTCACACTGTGTGTGTTTAGTAAACTGTATTTTCCCTAGTCTATGATTTTGTAGGGGTGTGTGCTGCTACGTGCACTTACAGTGGTAATAACAGAAAATATCTAAGTATTTTTATGTTATGTAATTAACCTAAAACAATCCTTAACCCTATAGTAGGTACATGTTAATTAATATTACTCAGTAATTAGGGTTACACTTCATGTAATTTTAAGGTGTCATTCATTGTTACAGTGTACTGAGTAATATTAATCAACTACATGTAGCCTAGGGTTAGGATAGGATGAGGTTTATTTGCGTGTAATTGTGCATAATTTACTGTTATTAGGCCTGCTATGGCATGTAACATACGTGACAAGGACACTGTAAAATAAAGTGTAGCCAAAAACGGAACTAACTCAACTCGCACTGAGAAACATTGACTAAGTGTGACAACTATCCCCGGTGTGTGTGTGTGAGAGAGAAGCAGACAGAGCTGAAGGGTTGTGCGGACACACACACTTGCAGTGAGTCAGGAGAGCTCCGCGGTGACGCGCGCCCGAGCCCCTTCACCAACACGTGGAGGAGCGACTGAATCGCACGCGCCCCGCGTTCACGGAAATGGCTGTTACCTGTTTTGAAGCGTAGGTCTTCGTCGTTGTCCTTGTCGGAGCCGAACTCTTTCAGCAGCGCGACGAACATGATACCGAAGGCGTTCTGGATGCCGAACACCGAGCCGTTGCACCACATGGAGGCCAGCATCACCACCCACCCCCAGCCGCCCTCCGGGGGCTCGAACTCCGCCGGCGCCTCGGAGACCCCGGAGCCGCCGTTCTCCTGCTGCTTCTCCTCCGGCGCGGCCGCGGCAGGAGTCGGCTCGCCGTCGGGGTGAGTCTCAGTCATGCTGATCGTGTGTGGCTCGGAGTCGGACTGAGTCTCAGTCATGCTGATCGCGTGTGGATCTCCTCTGAGTCCGCTGTGAATGCAAATACACTGCGCTGACGACTTACACTGTAGCAATAAAGCTATAAATACATATGAGCTGCAGGAGGCGGGGCCGAAGGCAGACCCTCCGCCCGAGAGTGGATCAGATGAAGTCTCCTCCTGGAGAAGTCTTGATGGAGCACATCTGTCCTGCACGGGCACGCGCACGCAACAGCTGCATCTGTCCGCGCGGTCACTCCTGTGCTTTATTCACAGAGAGGGACGGGATGATCATTGGCACCACAATAGGAGTGTGTTTATAAGCACCCCGAGTAAATGTGACTCCAGTAACTCTTTTTTTTTTTTTAAGACTCCAGTAACTCCTGCAGTGCAGTACGTCACCGTCCGCGGCACGCGCGCGCGCTCTAGTGTCAGTGCTGCACACGCGGAATCTCGACAAACGCGAGCAACATAAACACTGACCAGTTATAAGGAACTATTTATTGGCCTTCACACTGTTAGGGAATTAAATCGCACGTGTAATGTCTCAGATATCACTTAGCTGCCTCTCCTTGTCCAGTCACTTCTGCTGGTGGATGCTGAAAACTATAAACCATCAGGAAAATCATCTTACTCTATTGACGCTCATACTAGTTCCTGGTCTCGAATGTGATTGGCTGTGCAGCGTTTTGTGTACTGATATTTATATAAGCTCTTTTCCCTGTTTGTATCATTCCGCAAAATGAATATGCTTTATCTAATCAATAAAATTGTGGCAACATATTACAAGCAATATTATTTATTAAATCGAACAAATTAGAATTGAGTAATAGTTCATCAAATTAATATTCTAGTTAATTTTCAGTGTACAGAGCATTATAGCTAATTATTAAATAAAACTTTTAAAATTTAAAAGTTAATTGCCCAGCAGACGATTTATCGGTAAAAACACTTGATCGCACAAATAATATTTCATATGAATCAGACTTAACAGTTTTTGATTGTAAAACTTACACTGAAAAAAATAATGATACTTTTTATCACAACAAATCCTTCAAAATGAATATAAATACACATTTACTACTAGTGCTTCTTTCCATTTTCAATCCAAGTAGAAGCACAACTATGGGCTAAATATGACGTCTTACAATGACATGCACTCAATTACCTTATAGCTCGTTGCACGCGCCCGCATGGTTCGCAAACACTCCGCGTGAGCTGCGTTACTGTCACTGTGACACCTGTCTTTGTTTTGGCGGGTGTGTGTTTCATTGTTAATCAGTTTCATGTGTTACCTGTCATCATCCTCATCACAGACATCATCATCACTCACTGTGTGCAGCTGTTGTCACTTAAGTCTCCTCATGTGTCTGTGTATATAGTCTCCCTGGTTGGTTCTCATCTACACGGTTTGCTAAGTTTGGTATGTGTCTTGTTCGTAAATAAATAGAGTTTAAGCCTGATCCATCTTCCTGGTCTTCCTGAACGTGCCATCAACAGTTAATTTATCACTTCAATCACATTTTCCAAATATATTTCTCAAGAATTAGCACAGTATCATTTAAAGCGGCTGTAGGTAACTTTTGTAAACAAATATTTTTTACATTTTTGCTGATCACAAGAGAACGCTCTTACACAACGCACCGTCGTTCAAACCAAACTCAAGATTGCCTGCTCATAAAACAAAGAGGTAAAAGGAAGAAAATGATGGCGAGAAACAAGCCACCAACTAATTGTTAGGCCCTATATATTTGTCACTGAGAGCATTTGACGTAATTTATTTATATTTTTAAGATGGACGAATGCGGTTTTACAGATACTAGAAACGTGACTTTCAAATGAAAGATTGGTATCAAAGAGCACACCGAGGTTCATAACCGACGACGAAGGTTTGATCGAGTGTTAGACAGTATCTTAGGTCAGTGTTTCCCAACCCTGTTCCTGGCGGCACACCAACACTGCGTGTTTTCTTTGTCTCCCTAATCAAACACACCCGATTCAACCCATCAGCTCATTAACCCACCTGATTATGAGCTGATGGGTTGAGTCAGGTGTGTTTGATAAGGGAGACAAAGAAAACACGCAGTGTTGGTGTGCCGCCAGGAACAGGGTTGGGAAACACTGTCTTAGGTTATAAAGTGAGGAGGTTTTTTGTCCAATAATTAGAATCTGTTTTTTTTTTTTTCAGAGTTTAGTAGTAGGAAATTACTAGTCATCCAGTTTTTTTATATCAGTTATGTATTCCGTTAATTTTGTGAATTGGTGAGTGTCATCAGGTCGTGAAGAAATATACAGCTGAGTATCATCAGCATAACAGTGAAAACTAACGCCATGCTTCATAATGATATCTCCCAATGGTAGCATGTACAGAGTAAAAAGCAGCGCTCCTAGTACTGAGCCTTGTGGTACTCCATACTGAACTTGTGATCGATAAGACATCTCTATCTAGTGTAAAAGATGCTAATGAGAAAGATGCTCATTAAGAAAGTGCTCATGAGCTTGGCCAACAGTTGGTTTCTGTCCTCAACAGCTCACGATACACAGCAGGTAGGGCTGGAGGGCACACATGTTTTATAATATCAGCAGTTGGAGGTCAGAGGCTATCATGGATGTTTCGTGTTCTGTGCTGGTCAGATATGGAAGGGTCACTAAACAAGAAGTCGACACTTGCACACCAGGTGTCTAAATCTGGTTCGTTGGGGGGACGAGGAGAAAACCCTCAGACAGACTGAGCTTTGCTGTGACAGGGGAGCTTCGCTTGTCTGTTCAACCAGCATTCTCTGGACCCTCGGTGGGTCCACAATATTTGTGAAAGGTTGTCACAGTAATATAATCAGTGGTAGTTTCTGGAGAAGGGGGAGACAAGATTTTCGTTTTTTTTTCTTGGTTTGATTTTTAAGGTTCTGAGCTTTGAGTTGGAGTCACTTTTACTTTAGTCATGGGGCTACAGTACTTATTGATGATTGGGCGGCGGTGGCCTCGCCTCTGCAAGAACCATGACAGCACGCTTGCTGAGATTCTTGCTTGATTTTCAGAATGGGTTTCTCCAATTCCTCTTAAAGCAGACTTTGGAAAGAAAAGCTTTCCTCTTTGTTCAGCAATGGCCCTCAATTCCTCAAGATATCCTTTAGTGGCAGAGCAGATAAAAGGGTGTAGACTGGCTCATGTAAGGCACACACTCATTCCCCTTTTCCACCAACAAGATCCAGGTGCTGGTTCAGAGCTAGAGCTAGTGGCGGTTCGGAGTTGGTACGACTGACGAGCTTTCAAAGAACCGGTTTGCCTTTCCACAGGCTAGAGAGCATCACAGAGCCAGATCTTACGTCACCGTATACATCTCATGTTGCCCAGCAATGCTAGCATGGCACACACAAACACACCAGGCTTGTTCGAGATGGATCGGCACTGCGAATCTTGAACTGCAAGAGCGATGTAAAAACATTAGATTCAAAAGCAAAAGGAGTCGTAAACTCTCCAAACACTCCCGCAGCTCCGATTGGTCCATGCTGCTCCGATGCATCTTGAACAAGCCTTCCATCAACAATGGCGGTTGTTGCGTTACTATTTATGCTCATGGCTTGGCAAACCTACATCGGTATCCAAACACAGCGAATCCAGCACGTCTGTGCAGCTCGCCGTAACTTGCATTAACGGAGATTACAATCGAGCTTCTATTAGCATGATTAGCTGCTATTTAAAAAATGACGGTCACAAGTTTCTATTTGTCTTGTTGGTCATGGTAACCCCGCCCCCAGCCGCTGACGTAAGCGGTTCTTACTTCTCGACCAGCAATGATTTGGTGCTACTTAAAGTCGGCATGAAATCAAATTTGACAAATCTTCTTTTTATATGTAATATTGTACTGTTTATTATAAATGATTTATCCGTGCACTTCATTATTTTTCTTAAATTCATGTACCCTTGAAATCTTTAATCAAATAAATTAACCTACCCTCCCCCTTCGAAACGACCTCTCTCTCTTTTGGTCACGTGGAATGGCAAAAGGGTGCGGCCAGATCCGATGAAGGTGCGGCTATCGGTGCACCACCTCTCAGAGAATCGCATTCAAATTGTTTGAAACGCCCAACCTCCAATCAAGCCCTGCCCTACATTTTTTCTAATTTCAGAAGCCGTTTCACATACGTCACGACAAGGAAAAAATGACCATCTCAACTTCTGTTTCACGCCGACTTTAAGAACCACTTCTACTGGTTCGGAGCTGGTGCTTTGGTGGTCGAAAAACAAAGAACCGATTTGAAACTAGGCTCTGCCTCCGAACCAGCACCAGCTCTGCCTTGGTGGAAAAGGGGTCTCAGAAGGTAACATCTGGGTCAGAGAGACTCCCCAAAGTTAAAGGGTTAGTTCACCCAAAAATGAAAATTCCCCGTATGACCTTCGTTCATCTTCGGAACACAAATTAAGATATTTAAGATATTAAGATCGCTCCTGCATACTAGTCCATAGGCTTCTTGAGGGAATGACTCGAAAAGTCATTAAAGACATCGTTAAAATAGTCCAAATGACTACAGGGGCTCAATCTTAACTTTATCAAACGACGAGAACACTTTTTGTTCGCAAAAAACAACAAAAATAACGACTTTATTTCAACTATTGGTTTATTTCTCCCTCTGCCTCAAGTTACTAGTTTAATAGCGTAAGCTTCTGTTATTGTACGTCACACGCATCACACACACATGACCTACTCTTGCGTAGGAGTCTGGGGAAATACGAGCGTTCTGAGAGATTGATGATGATTTATGGGGATTATAAAAAAGTATCAGTGGATTTTTTACCATTATAGGCTGGTTGTTAACACACACTGTGTTCAAACACCTTATAAAAGTGAATTTTTGCAAATTTTACAATAAGCAATATGCAAAACTTTTAAATATAAATATATTATCTCAATATATTTATAATATATTTCAGTTTGTTGTCAGTTTAGTGGTCATTAGTTTCACTATTCAGAGGTAAATAATCATCCAGATCGCAGATCAGACTCACATTTGCAAGAAAAATAATGAGTGACTCCAGTTATTTCTGTTTCTGGGACAGAAGATGAATGATTAGTCTGAACACACACACACACACACACACACACACACCTTATCTGGAAAAATCTGTTTATTGCATCATATTTCCATGAGGATCTGGTAGAGAAGGTGTGTGAAAGCTCTGAAGTGTAAAACACACTCCATCAGTCCGCAGTGTCGTGTGTGTGTGTGTGTTCAGACATCAGTCTTGGCCGTCTTCGGGGACACACTCTCGGCCGGCTCTCCTCTCCTCTTCCTCGTCCTCAGGCCCTTCATCTTGCGCGTCTGCAGTTTGTCCAGGTTCTGCTTCTGCATGTGTAAGCGGCCAAACCTGGTGCCAAAGGCATCATGGGAGATGTTCTTCTTCTTCTTGGGCTGAGGGTGAGATGAAGAAGCACACGACTGTCACAGGAGCATCATCTGGAGCTCGTACACAGATCAAACCCCTCACTATCATTGCTTTGATTACTGCTTATTGTATATTTGTATTTTAGTTCCAGTAAAGAATCAAAGGCTGCTGTGTACTTGGATCTGTCTTCATTATTATCTGATTACTCCATTACTTAAGTAATCCATGTCGTTACTCCAGCAGTGATGAACACAAGCCCAGAACAGGCTCAACTCGGACTTCTGTTACTATTATTAATTAATTATTATTGTTATGTTTGTTTACAAATGTTCTCTTGTACATTATACTGCTTTAAATTTTGTCAAGGGCTTCTTTACATTTATATTTTCTTTCATTTAGTTATACTTCTTTACATTTATATATTTTTTATGCTACACTACTGAATGCCAGAGATGCAAGTTAAATAAAATGTTCAAGTAAAATTGTTGCTTTTTGGTGGAAAATGAATTGTTTAGATTCATCAAATTAGCCGATAGATTAATCTGTACAAAAATAGTTGTTGGTGTCAGCCCTAATTAAAATTACACAATTTAACACAGATGATTAAAAGTGAATAAAATTATGAAAGTTATTGAAACTGAACAATTCCTTATATCATCTTTCAGCAGGTGCTGCACAACAGAGGTTTACTGTTAAAATGAACATGAGGAAAATGTGATAATCCTCAAAAACTTCACTTTCTAATTGTATTATATTTCCATTGAGCAGTCGTGTGTAGAACAGTGATATCAACATGACTGACAGCTCCTCTGAACACATGATCACCAAAGCCAAATCAACAGGTGGTCGTTTGACGCAGTGTAGGTTCTGTCACCTGCCTAAAACTCAGCTTTTATCCGTTTACATGCAAACAACGTTTTCCAAAATCTCCACTCTGGCCAGAGTTTGTAGAAGGAAATGTTTTCAGAGGCCAATTCTCCATTAGTGAGTAAATGAAGGGCACAAACAGGGAAATATCTATATATAATAACCATGTGTGTGTGTGTGTGTGTGTGTCGGACCTTCACTCCTTTGGGTTTCCTGTGGGCGGTTCTGTACAGGTCGTCTGAGGCCATGTGACTCCTCCTCATGGTGAAGTCGAAGGACGGGCCCATGTCCTCCAGCTCCACCCGGGGCGTCCGGCAGCCCGACTTCTTCAGCAGCACCCTGTGGGAACACTGCGGTCAGGAGTGTGTGTGTGTGTGTGTGTGTGAGTCGTCACACTTTCAGTACAACGGGGGAAGATGTAATCAGCTGATTGGTCAGTTTGAACAGCTCACATTTGGGCTAAAAAGATGATTGTGACTTTTACTCTCTCTCTCTCTCATCATCTCATACATCTATTTTGTAAGTACTTTAAGTGTAACCGTGACCATACTGTCATTACACCCTTTTAATTACATGATGTGCTAACTAGCTTTCATTAGGTATTGACTTTGCAGTGCTAAACATAGCAATATATAGCTGCGCTAATCCCTGTCGCTGGTGTTACCGGTGTGTGGAGACGGACAAGACACACACTTCTCCACCATCTTACTGATGACATTTCTTTAGTCATTCAGCAGTCTGAACAACTGAGGGAGATACACACTTACATGTGTGTGTGTGTGTGTGTGTGTCACCTGTAGCTGCGCATGTAGATCCTGCCGTCCAGCGCTGTGAAGTGAAGTACGTGCTCCAGTCCAGCCAGACGCACCGCAGACACTCGCGGACCGCAGAAGAAATCTGACACACACACACACACACACACAGAGAGAGATGAGAGGACGGTCATGTGACCTGAGGAAACACTCGAATAATCAACACGGCCTACATCTGGTTATGATCACATGTGTAAAATGCTGCAGCTCGTGTATTCACTCGTATGTAGTGTACAGTTAATTACTGCGCCTCAGACGGGTCGCCACAGCAGGTCCACATGGGGGCGCCACAGAGCACACTTTAAACTGCTTTGATTGGGTGAAAGTTTGCATGGTTAGCACCCGACAATGCTGACCAACCATGAAACCAGACTAGCGTCCAGCGGTGACCGGCGTCTTCCAGCTCCAATCAGAATATATATGAGGATCTTTGTTGACATCATTGTACGCATGCGCGAGTCGTTGGGTGGCAAGAAAACAATAGAATGAGCGGCTGTAAAGACACGACAAGCACTTTCAAGAGAGTTTAGCAGGCAAAATCCACAATATATAAGCACTTTAATATCTGAGGTTTGGAGAGAAGCTCAAAATTTGTATTGGTGACAAAATTGAAGTTATTCAAAGCCCATATGTGATTTGGGATGTCAAAAGACGTCGGTCCGACTCGCCCGTGTCTTGGCCACTATAATCTGCTGGGGAGACATTTATTCTTATTTAATAGAAACCCCTGGACCCTTCACTCATGAAAGATTAAATGCTTTCAGAAGTCGGGAGGCCTATGATTATTTTATTTCTCGAAAAGTTGGGCCGATCTTTTCTGCCAAACAGAAAGCAGTGATAGTGCTAAAAGCAACATGACATCATGACTTTTGCTTCAAATCAAGTGGCATGTTATCTTTATGCATTTTGAGCTATGCGTGTATGTAAATGAAGCAAAATGTAGATCTACATCTGGGTAGCGATATTTTTTCCTAGGATGGTAGGGGAAGGCTCATAAATGGTATTAGCCACAGTGACGGGGTAGGTGTAGGTCATATTTAAATACAGTAATGTAACATTAAGTCAATGGCATTCATAAACACGCTGAAAAGCGATTATGCGTATTGGAAATACAAATTGGCGTGTTATACATGCGCCATTTCATGAGATCAGTCTGTTAAAGCAGAGGTTAGACCTGGCCAGAGTCACAGCGTGGGTGATGGCAGAACGGAGAAATAATCACTGCTCACTGCGACTGCAAAGCCGGGTGAGTCTTCATTGATCAGTGTTCTTATTTATTTATTTATTTAAAATGAAATGAAAAACTTTTTTATCAGGCCCCCAACAACCTTACAATCGACCACACAGCAAGAGTGAACCATCCTCTTTTCTAAATCCTCCTCCAAACGTGCAAAACAATCAAATTACAGGTATCTAGCGGTGTTTCTTGCCACACGATTCCCATGATGCAACGCGACAAACGTAAACAATGACATCACAAAAGATCCTCCTATATCTTTAAATCAAAGTTACTTGATCTGCCTTATAACGGATGAGTTAAATGTCTATTTCTGCTTTGTTGTTCACTTCTGTCTTTGTCCATTCTTTATTTAATGGTTTTCATTTTTTACAGAAAACTGGTCAACAGTAGTTTTTAATTGTGCTTCAGAAATTTATTTTAATTTTGAAACCTGTGAAAATATTTTGCCTAAACATGAAATATACATCACTATATAAAAACATGAAAGACTTTGTTTATATTATTTTTAACCACAGCAAATGTTAAATCCATTGAAGAAGTGCCTTGATTTCTCTTTAACCCTTGACAGTTTGTCCTTTATTTGTGTGGTAGTTCATCAACCAGTATTTTTTTCTAATCGCACCGGATTTAGAGCAGTAACACAGAAAATTAACAAATGTTAAAATACGGATTCTGCTCGGAGTGAACCGATTCTGAACCGGTCTGTGTTTAAGTGCTGGTCTGAATGCTGCCTTCTGATTGGCTGATGCCAATTAACACACAGGAAGTTGGATTATCGCCATAACGTGCATGAGACATGAGTCCAACACAAGAGACCTGATGAAGTCTTGATCAAACATCAGATACAGTGTGTGTGTGTGTGTGTGTGAGACGCACCTGTCAGGACGCTCCTCAGGCGCTGGTGCTCGCGGTCCGTGTCGAACAGCTCTCCGGCAAACACCAGCAGGGGTTTAGTTCCCACGGGACACGTGTCCTTCTGCACACACAGCTCACGTTACACTCCCGTCACACACACACACACACACACACACACACACACCAGCACGGCTGCTCACCTTCAGGGTCTTCAGAGACACACACTGCTCCACACCCAGCTCAAACATGTCCAGCACGTGGAAGTCGAACATGCGTCCTGTGGAGGACACACACCACACACACACACACATTAATCAACTGATCCTCTTCTCCTGCTTGGACAACTTCGCATTAAAGTGAGTTCAACTAGAATGAATCTGAGAGGGGTTATTATTGTCCTGCTGTTAGTTTATCTGCTTCTTTTGTTCTCATTTGTAAGTCGCTTTGGATAAAATTTTGTTTGGAAATTGGAAAGCCAATTGTTTTGCGACATTTTCGATGATCTGCTAAATGAATAAATGTAAACCCACACAGCACAACACACACACACACCGAATATGAGGTTGTTGGGTCTCTTCTTGTTGTGTGAGCCGAACAGAAACAGGGAGCAGTCGGACTTCTTGGAGAAGAACTCCTGAGGAGAGCAAACACAGGACGGTTACACACACACACACACACACACACACACACACACACCACACACGAGTGTGAAGCATGATCTCACCAGAGCCGTGGAGTCCTCGAAGGGCCGGACCATGTTCTTCCTGTCAGCACCACACACACACACATGAGATATGATCTTTCAGGCAGTGTGTGTGTGTGAGTGTCTCCTACAGAAGTGACTCCTCGCTCCTGATTCGCCGTGTGCTACGCTAGTCTATTAGCGGTGTAGCGTACACAGATCACACTTCGGCCGGACAGAACACACACACACACAACAGCTGTTCTACTATTACACACTGCTGAACTCAACATAATTGTGTCTGTCCTTCAATTAAATCGGTTATAATTACGTTTAATTAAGATAAATCGCTCTGCTAATGCTGTAATCTTACAGGAACTCGTTCACATCGCTATAATATCAAAGCCCAGATGAGCCTGATTCGGGTGTTATATATGATATTATATATGAAAGAGCTGAAGCTTCGGTTTAATGAGGAGATCAGTGTGAAGCCATCAGGAGGACACTTACTTCTTATACAGCACAGCATTGGGTTTCTTCAGCGCGTACTGAAACACACACACAGAGGATGATGAACACACACACCCCCAGCTGATGAAGAGGAGGATGATGAAGACCGTAACTCACCACGTCCTTCAGGGCCTGAGAGAGCGTCTCGCTGGTGTTCCCGCCTTTAATGATCATGCAGTTCTTCAGGCCCTCCGTCAGCTTCGGCTCGCGGCTCTGCAGGAAACGCTTAGCGCGCCGCGTCTTCGCCTTACTGGACCAACACACACACACACACTATATTAGCCGTTACTGGGGAAACACACACACCGACTGTCACGCATGTGTGTGTGTGTTCATGGGCTCTTTACACACTTATACTGTCCCTATAGACCCTTTTACAGTTGGTAAACATGGTGACGTTTTTTCATGGGCGGAGCTTAGGTGGAGGCAGAACGATCCCTCTGGCCGCTTCACTAACGCTAGTTAGCAAGGATTGTTAGATTGTTTTTTTAACAATGACTGGAGAAAATCCGATTTTATCTTAATGTGTAAGGTCACTCAGTGTCCAGGACCGCGATAGTTATTTCCAAAAGTTATTTTTAACGGACAGAACCAGATTGGTCGACCCGTAGCCGCCTACACGCTCACTCGATGCATGGACGATCTGACAGGATTAACGTACGTTACCTCGGGTGAGTGGCCTGACTTCTACACCTACCTTATAGAGAAACTGATCATAATATAAATCTTTAGATGCCTATATGGTCCTGTAAAAGACTTGTGTGTACGATCCGCAGTTCAGCGCCGAGACCACGACAATGTAAACAGTGACATTACAGTGAGATTTTAATCATGTGAATATTTTCTAGAAATAACAGTTCCAGATACAGCATATTCATTTTTCATCAATTCTTGCACCAAACAACACAACAAGATGACATTTAATAATAGTAACAATCAGGCATGTACTGGCCATCGGGACTACCGGGACATTCCCGGTGGGCCGCGGTCTGGTTGGGCCGGCGGCCCGGCGCGTTATGTATTTTGTTTTTAAATCATTATTAATTGTAAATATAGCCTATTCTATCGTAAGTATATTGTTATATTGTCCAATTCCGGGCATGTGTCTCTCTCATGAAGCCGCATGAAGCTGACGCGAGCTGCGAGACTAACAGGTCTGATGGCCAATCGGAATCAAGTTCAAATCTAGACTTGAAAAGCGGCCGCTTTACAACAACTGCAGTGATGCGATGTGATGATGTGCAACGAAATTCATGTCAAAAGAGTAACATCTCTAAACGTAAAGGGGACCGAGAAGTCGAGAGAGAAAACGACAAGACAACGACAATAACTTGAGGCAGATGCCACCAAATGTGTTAAAATAAATGAATTATTTGCTGGACTTTAGTGAAGATGTCAGCAGGGCGCGCCTGGCTGCTGAGGTGAGACATTAGAATGATAGGCTACACGTAGCCTTCTGCATTGTTTTGTTTAAGCATGTTACGATATTCCAGCTGTAATAGGCCTCCACTCACTGATCGATATAAATGACATTTAAAATTCTCAGCTCTCTGGTTCTGTCCATTTTATTACGAATTCAGACAATACTGTTTTGCCGCTAGAAAATAACGTGACAGGTCGCTTTAGCGCCTCAGTTCAAGTAAACCGATCATCTGTTACTTTTATTTAAAGATAAGATACAATAGCCTACAACTTATCAAACGGTATATGCCTCGTAAATAATATCAATCAGTGCTTTTCAACAACGGAAAGAGATTAATAAAACAGCAGGAGAACAATTATGTCACAGAACGTTACAGTTACCTCAGGAAAGCCATTTAATGACAATAGCACATAGTTGACTTGAAAAATAGCTATAGAAAGGAGTATTTTGCATACTTGCATACCTTTCAAATAGCTATAGAAAGGAGTATTTTGCATATAAATATGCACATATATATATATATATATATATATATATATTTTTTTTTTTTCAATTTGTATCCCTGAAAGTGCCTGGCAGAAGCCTTATGTGTCATAGGCTAAATGTGAACAAAAGACAAAGATAACTCACTGCTCTTGACTAATAGCTTTAACAATGATATATATATATATATATATATATATATATATATACACTATATAAATGATATAGTATAAATGAAATATAGGTATACTATATAAACTATATTTCATGAGGTGAAACATCACTGCCAGGTCCTGGCAGTGATGTTGCACCTCATGAAATATAGTTTATATAGTATATAGCCTAAGAATATTCTATTAGAATAATAAGCGGCACAAATTAAGACCAGTTATTTACAATAAAGCCTTATAAAAATCATTTCCATTTTATTTGTTTATATTTTAATATTTTTTTCTTGGTTCTGATAGTAAATAAAATCTAATCAGTAATTTTACATGCAGATTAATGCACGTATAGATGTGTGTGTGTTTGTGTGTGTGTGTGTGTGTGTGCATAGTGGGCCGGTCTGGATGAAGTGTCCAGGGCTGATTTTTTGTCCCAGTCCAGCCCTGGTAACAATTATTAAAGCTCCTTATTATGTAGCCGAATCTGTGCTGGTTTGCATTGGCCGCCTCCAGTTTACACTTTGTTTTGCCTCCAGCTAGCGCCGTGACGTAACTGTGACGTCGGCGCAAAAGGGGTCTATACTCTCTCTAATGTGTGTGTTCATGGGGTCTTTACTGGAGGAACACACACACTGACTGTCACGTGTGTATGTTTTCATGGGCTCTCTACAGTCACTTATTCTGTCCCTATACTCTCTCTAATGTGTGTGTTTTCATGGTATCTTTACTGAATGAACAACACACACACACTGACTTTCACACGTGTGTGTGTGTGTTCATGGGCTCTTTTCACTGACTTGTAACTTACTGTCCCTAACGTTACTCTCTCTTTTGTATAATATACACACACACACACGCGCGCACACAATAACAAAGTATATCCATGTGACACCGAGAGAACACAGTGAACGGCACGTTATTTTCTCGTGTCTCCGGCGAAGACTCGCCCTGCTCCTGATCTCACACACACACACACACACACACAAACTGTCCTGCTAAACACACGTTCACTACAGCGACAACAGGGGAATGTGGAGTTTTGATAGTTTACTTACACGATCCCGTCCAGATGCGTCATGTTTTAGAGTCTGTCTGCAGTGATCGGAACACGTGAAGCTGCTCGGTGAAGCCAGAACAACGAGACCGGCTTCCGGTCGTTTCAAAATACAGGTCTCTCTCTCTTCTGCAATGTAAAGAGGGACAAACTATATCATTGTAACAATATATACAACTATATTTAACTTACATAAGATTGGAGAGAAATTTGGCTCAAACAGCTTTACTAAAAACCCCATATTGTATATACTAAGCTGGAATAAAGACAGGAGTGTTTCCCACAGGATGGTGTGAGTCTGCAGGGGTCATGCTCCCACAAAACAACATTTTGTACATTTTAAAGTTAAATTCATTGATCTGATACTTTAAATTCAGTGTGCAAACTGAACAGGAATAGCATTGACTCGCACCTGAACTTGACTCATGATTGAGCATCTACGTTACATTCACAATTGTGTTTCAGGGAGCCAAAAAATTAGAAAAATATAATTATACATTTTTTATTTCTATGACAGTAATAGTGTTTATATGGTAGAATGAATGTAAATCAAATGTTTCATACGATACAGTAAGGAAATTACAATACTTTTGTCCTCATTTCTTCACTTGCAGGAGATAAACCTTAAAGCTTTTATTTTGGAGGTAGGTCCAGCTGGCTCATTTATGACGCAACGGCGCCCCCTCGTGGACGAACAGTGTAAGATGCAGGGGTTCCCAGACATGTTCTCTCTGCAGGAGATGCTTTCTGTCTGCAAATTGTGAAATACTTTAAATTTGGACTGGAAACAACACAAAATACCAAGAGAGAAATCAGTTTTTGCAGGGTAACGTCATTAGATTGCAATTATTTATAATGAAAAAGTTTAGCATTTTACAATAAGAATCACAATATATATTACAATAAGAATCAGGTAAAAGTTTATACCCTCTCTCTGTTGGCTCTTCCATCCACTAAAGCTCTTTAATGTTCCCATTAGTGGCCACAGTCATAGCAAACTTTGCATTTACAGCATTTTATTTGTACCATTTTATAATTTTACCCGTTTCAAATTTGAAAAAAAAAAAAAACAGGTTGATAAATGAGATGTCTGATTATAGTCTTTAAAAAAATAATGTTTGAAAAATCTTTGGAAAAGTCATTTATTTTTCAGACTGTGTACGAGCCGTGGACGAAGTGTTTGACGTCTTCAGATTTCATTCAATCAAACCAGATCACACACACACACAGCTGCTTTAGAAGATATATTTATTGTAAAAAGGTCAGACATAACCCAGTTAACAGACACTGATGCCGGGGATTGGAGGTAAACACATTGAGCAACATTCAGCCATGACAGTGCTGATCACATGACCGCATTAGGGTGAACGAGAGCAAACCTCAGAGTTCATCAGGGGAGACGCTTCAGACCCACATCCATCCATGACAGTCTCTCTGAGACACACACACACGTGAAAACACAAGAGGGAAGATGCGTGAAGTGATAAAACCAATCAAAACACACAACACACAACACACACACACATGGTGAAAAGAGAAACTGCATATGGAGGAAATGCGTCACACACACACCGAAGCTCCTCGCGTCGGGTCACATGTGAGCGTTGCATCATCAGCCTCATGGACAGCATCAGAACATTCATATCTCATAGATAGGTTAAACACACACACATATATAAAACACATTAATTTACATAATTAGATTAGAATTCATGTGTTAAAGAGACGGACGATCTGATTGATGCAACCAGTATAAGGGAAGAGTTTAAAAGCATTAAAACACGGTCTCGTACGAGTGCTAAAAGCCTGAAGATTGGCACGATCAGACACTACACCCTGCAAACGTGCGTCAGAAGCACTTCCTGAAGACGATGTGCGGGCCGAACTCCTGGTACTCCTGCGCACTGATCCAGGCCCCGCTCAGCTCGGCTCTGCTGGCCAGCGCCGCCCCACCGCTCCACACCGACGAGTCCCGCTCCGGAGGACTGACGACCCGCACACACACACTCAGATCCGACGCACACACACCACACACCTCCTGCTGGAGCCGCTCCGGGAGGCCTGGCAGCAGCGTGTTCCCGCCTGCACACACACACAGCCATGTGTTAGAGATCCTGCCCTCTGATTGGCCAGAGCACACACACACCCAGTCACATGTGTTAGATTCTAGCCTCTGATTGGCCAGCACACACACCTGACAGGAGGATGTTTCCCACGAAGCTGCGCCGGAGGTCGATGTCCGACTGCATGATGGACCTGAACACGCTCTCCTGCATCCCATAATGATCTCGTCCAATCAGCTCCGGCCTGAAGAGGATTTCAGGAGCCCTGTGAATGTGAACACATGAGCCTGTGAGAGGGTGAATCTGGAGATGAAGCCCCTGATGTACTCATTTGCAGCAGTGTTGCAGATCCCACTTCTACGACGTACGCATTTCTCCACGCACATATCGGGAATAATAAAAAATAAACGTGGCGTAAATAAGTGCGCACCGTAAGGATGCTCTTGTCCGTGCGTAAGCACTCTTTTAGAAGAGTGTGTGTTTTGGAGACACCGATGGTGAGCTGGAGTTAAATCTTCATATTGAGTCCATCATAAGTGCATGTTCTCAATAATAATTCAACCCTTGTGCATCAATTAAAAAAGTTACTTGTAGGTACCATCTCGTAGTCTTCGGTCTAATAGGTATATTGCCTTAGTCATCCCGAACGTCCGCACAGCATTTGGCCAAAAATCCTTCCAGTTTGCAGCAGCTAAGGACTGGAATTAATTACAAAAAAACCCTAAAACTTGAAGCACTTACACTCACCGGCCACTTTATTAGGTACCCCATGCTAGTAACGGGTTGGACCCCCTTTTGCCTTCAGAACTGCCTCAATTCTTCGTGGCATAGATTCAACAAGGAGCTGGAAGCATTCCTCAGGGAGTTTGGTCCATATTGACACGATGGCATCACACAGTTGCCGCAGATTTGTCGGCTGCACATCCATGATGCGAATCTCCCGTTCCACCACATCCCAAAGATGCTCTATTGGATTGAGATCTGGTGACTGTGGAGGCCATTTGAGTACAGCGAACTCATTGTCATGTTCAAGAAACCAGTCTGAGATGATTCCAGCTTTATGACATGGCGCATTATCCTGCTGAAAGTAGCCATCAGAAGTTGGGTACATTGTGGTCATAAAGGGATGGACATGGTCAGCAACAATACTCAGGTAGGCTGTGGCGTTGCAACGATGCTCAATTGGTACCAAGGGGCCCAAAGAGTGCCAAGAAAATATTCCCCACACCATGACACCACCACCACCAGCCTGAACCGTTGATACAAGGCAGGATGGATCCATGCTTTCATGTTGTAGACGCCAAATTCTGACCCTACCATCCGAATGTCGCAGCAGAAATCGAGACTCATCAGACCAGGCAACGTTTTTCCAATCTTCTATTGTCCAATTTCGATGAGCTTGTGCAAATTGTAGCCTCAGTTTCCTGTTCTTAGCTGAAAGGAGTGGCACCCGGTGTGGTCTTCTGCTGCTGTTGCCCATCTGCCTCAAAGTTCGACGTACTGTGCGTTCAGAGATGCTCTTCTGCCCACCTTGGTTGTAACGGGTGGTTATTTGAGTCACTGTTGCCCTTCTATCAGCTCGAACCTGTCTGGCCATTCTCCTCTGACCTCTGGCATCAACAAGGCATTTCCGCCCACAGAACTGCCGCTCACTGGATGTTTTTTCTTTTTCGGACCATTCTCTGTAAACCCTAGAGATGGTTGTGTGTGAAAATCCCAGTAGATTAGCAGTTTCTGAAATACTCAGACCAGCCCTTCTGGCACCAACAATCATGCCACGTTCAAAGTCACTCAAATCACCTTTCTTCCCCATACTGATGCTCGGTTTGAACTGCAGGAGATTGTCTTGACCATGTCTACATGCCTAAATGCACTGAGTTGCCGCCATGTGATTGGCTGCTTAGAAATTAAGTGTTAACGAGCAGTTGGACGGGTGTACCTAATAAAGTGGCCGGTGAGTGTATATCACCTGTTGCCTTTAAACAACTTCTCTCAGAACACATGACTGATATATGGACCTGTTAATTGTTTTTAGCCTTTTCTTCTTTTGTCTGCATGGTACAACCGACCTCTTACAGCTGCATTGTCAGAGTTTTCATTTATTTATACATTTTTAACATAAAAACATTTGAGTGTTTTAATTTTGGTTACCCAATAGAGTTATATGTTCCTTTTTTTGACCTTGTATTGTCTTTCTTTTTTTATTGTGTAACTTATTGTTGTCTTGCACTTTTATCACCTTATCTTGGCCAGGTCGCCGTTGTAAATGAGAATTTGTTCTCAATCGGCCTACCTGGTAAAATAAAGGTTAAATGAAATAAAAAAAATAAAAAGGTAAAAAAAGGACAATGCCCATGTCAAAAAACGGTCCTAAAAATGTGACTCGGAGCAGACTTAAGTTTGGTATCATTTTAAAGAAGACCCTTTGCAGATTATTGCTGAAGTAAAAAAAATAATAAGTAAACCCCCAAAAAAGTTATATAGGTATAAGTTTATGAAAATTATTTATAAAAAATATATATTTTATAAATCAGGTTGAACTCAAAACTGCCATAAATCTAAATTGGTTGTGTTCCAAATTTGAGGATGATTTCTCAAAAAATGAGCTTTGGGTAACAGTTTGTTTGGGTGTAGTAACATATTTTCCCCATCGGGCGCCAGCAAAACCCCACAGGAATAAAGCGATGTTTGTTTTATAGGCCAAACTTAAAAAAAAAATGACACTATCTGATAAAAAAAAAATAGTAAAAAATAAAATTTTGAAGCCTTGCCGTCAGAATGAAAGCCTTGCCATTTTTAACCCCCGGTTCAGTTAACTATAAAATTATGCAGTTTTAATGGGGACATTTTTGTCCAAAAAGTGACTTAAAAAATGTGTCCAAAAAGGTGAATCTTAAAAAATATTTTTTCAAGAAAATGACAGTGAAATAGTAAAATTCCAATAAAAACACACACCTGTGCCAATTTTTTTGCAGTTAGCTTTAACACAGGCAAAGTGATGAACAAAACAAAACTGAAAAGGACAAAAATGTAATCTATTAAATCTGCATATAACGAAGGTCGGATTTATATCTGTTTTGCAAAAACACATTTACGTGTCCAGGTGTGAATGAAATCGGTACTTATTACCCAGATAACTTATCTGGATACAGATCGCATGTTAATACCAGGAGGCAGACACACACACACACACACACACACACACACGAGCGGGTCAGTTACCGGAAGCGTTCAGAGCCCAGCGAGACGAGCCGTCCGTCGGGGAGTGTGTACTGAACCTCTGAGGAGGCCGATCCTGCAGTCTCCAGCGCCGCTTCATAATCCAGAGCCACACAGCAGCTGCTCTCCTTCATCTCACGCACGATCTCCAGCTCCGCTGACGTGCGCATACACACACCCTGCTCCAGCAGCAGCTGCACACACACACACACACACACAGGTGTTGGTTTTGTGCTCTCCTACAACAGGTTTTCCTGCTTGAATGTTTTATTTCCCCCATATCCTCCACTGTTGCGACCGGTGGTCCAGCCGCGATGGCAAAGAGCACTCACTGTTTCTCGTTCATCTTTAATATTACGGGTAACACTTTACAATAAGGTTCATTAGTTAACATTAACTAAGAATGAACAATACTACTTCAGCATTTGTTAATGTTAATTTCAACATTTACTAATACTTTATTAAAATCTTGTTAACATTAGTTAATGCACTGTGAACATGAACAAACAATGAACAGCTGGATTTGTATTAACTAGGGGTGTAACGGTACATGTGAAGAGTTCAGATGCAAAAGCCTCTAAATGCCATTTGAAATTTTTTTTTCTTTAATGATGATTTTTATCAAACTTGTATATTTAAGTTCAGTAATTTCACTTAACAATTAATAGGTAATTATCATTGCCATTTAAGTGAAATTACTGAACTTAAATATACAAGCTTGATAAAAATGATAATTCTAGAAGAAAATTTCAAATGGCACTTAGAGGCTTTTGCATCTGAACTCTTCATGTATTCGTATTGAACCGTTTCGGTTCGAAGCTTCCGGTTCGGTACACATACAAACCGAACGATTGCTCACACTTGAAAACACACTTATTTAAAAATATATATTTTCTTTAAACAAATAGTAAATTTCTCTGGCATTTCTTTCTTTTTGCTGTATCGAAAACGTACCGAACCGTGACTTTAAAACCGAGGTACGTACCGAACCGTGATTTGTGTACCATTACACCCCTAGTATTAACTAACGTTAACAAAGATTAACAAAAACAAAAACAAATGTATTGCTCATGGTTAGTTCATGTTAACTAATGTTTAATATTGTAAAGTGTTACCATATTATGCATTTTATGTACTGATTCCATTTATATTTAGACTTTTCCTTCCAAAATATTTTAGTTTATAGTATTTATAGTATTTGTTGTCTGGCAACCAGCAGTGGGAACGCCCTCCAGAGACGCGCCGCTTGTAGTGTGAACGGGGCTTAAGTTATTGCACATTAAAAGAAGACAGATAAAAATATCCATCACTTTTATGATTTGACATATTAGCAGTTTCTCAGCAGGAGAATGTCCAAATGTAGTTTATGTTTTCATCAAAGTGTTTATCAAACGATACCTTTCGACTCTCCTTGCAATAGTTTGAGTTATTCGTCTTTGTGTACTTTACTTTTTTGGGTCTGGTTAGTGTGTGTGTGTGTGTGTGTGTGTGTGACCTTCTGCAGCTGCAGGGTGACGTCGGCTCCGGCGAGGTTGAAGCGCTGCACGGCATGAGGGAGACAGTAACCCTCGAACACGGGAACACTGTGACTGACACCGTCTCCAGAGTCCAGCACCACACCTGAACACACACACACACACTCCACTTCAAAGCTTTCAGATGACTTTACCCTCCAGATGATGATCTGATAAACCTCTCCATCTCTGATAAGAGTCTGAACCATCAACTAAAGTCTTTCAGTATAACTGTACAAACGTCCTCCAGCTCTTTCTGCTGTCAAATCTGACCTGATTTTATCAAAGTAAACAACAATAACTTTAATATTGTTAGTTATATTCCAACTGGACTGAAGCCAGACATCATTTATTATATAAATCATGTCTCAAGTATGAGGAAAGTTTGTTCATCTCTCAATCATTTGATTGCTTAGGTTATGATCAAAGCTCTAGTTTTAAAACATATACATAATATGTCTTCATAAGAAGATATTTATATGCAAGTATCCGCTATACTGTTATAAAGACCGCATTGATTTACTTCACAAGCATCAGAATCTCATCTTTCGGTCCATTATCAGCATCTGCAGCACATGCTCAGTTTGAGTCGGAAGAAAACAGAGCCGTTTCCCCCATATTCTCACTGCACCACCAACGCCTGATCGATCAGATCATGAATCATGATGCTCAAAATCTCTTTATTTTTGTTTAAAAGGTTCAAGAAACATATTTATTTAAAGGAGCATTCAAACAGATTTGGCGTGTGTGTACTCCCGGCTAAACCCGTGCACTCGTTAGAAACACACCTACACTTTGGTCACTGAGTGTTTCATATTTGACTAAAGCCTGCAAATAAAGGCTCAAATGTGTGTGTGAGACACTGACCGGTGGTGCGGCCCGAGGCGTAGAGCGCCAGCACCGCCTGCAGGGCCACGAACGCCAGCGGGACGCTGAAGGCCTCGAACATCAGCTCCACCATGCGCTGCCGGTTCTGCCGCGGGTTCATGGCGGCTTCGGTCAGCAGCACCGGGTGATCCTCGGGACGCACCGCCAGACGCTGGAACGCATGATCCCAGATCTGCAGACGAGAGCAGAGCACGGTCATCAGGAGAGGAACATCCCCAACCAATCGGGTCCAGGGAACTGCTACTGACCGGGTCAAGGAATCAGATTAACACACCATCCAAACTTTATCAAAAAAGTAATGCAAGTTACTCGACAGCTCTCCTCTCCCCATGTTGAGACAAGAGGCGTTGCATTGTCTAATTTTAGTTGGTTATATCTGAAGTGAAAGCAAACATACATTTGAGAGGAGTTTAGGTGTGTCATGCGGGTATATTTGATGTGAGCCGGTCTTAACCCTAAAACGATATTCTGGACAAATGTGGGCAAAATAGTCGATTTATTTTTTTAAAAATACTTCCCTTGATCTGAACGGTACAAGACTTGGCTACTTTTCCTAAGTTTGCCTCCTGAACACACAATTTTTTTGACTCAATTCTACAATGTTTAGTGGGTGAAAAAAACTCCTTAATCTTGTGTTTGGGTCAAACATGGGCACCCATAGAAATGAATGGGAAAAACTGTAATCAAAATAAGTGAAAATGAGTCACTTTATCTTTAGGTTTTAGCTCTAAGAACTTATTGGAATGATATTTTAATGTAGTTAAAAAAAAAAAAAAAAAAAAAAAACTAAGGATAATTTACATAGAAAATATGGTACTTTTTTGAAGTAAATAAATTCAAAAATACCCCAAAATACAAAAAAAACAAAAATGGATACACAAAACTTTAAAGAATGTGATAACATTTATAATAAATAAAAATTAGGATCACACCTGAGTCCTCTGTGCCCACATTTGTCCACAATTACAGGATGAAGGGCTATAAAGTGAATACGGTTTGAGGGCTACAGTGACAGTAGCTGAATAGTAAACGTGCCACCGCTTGTCCTTAGATAGTTCACCAAATGAATGCAAATTATGTCACTCTCTAATGTTGCAAACCTGTATTTCTTTCTTTAGCTGAACACAAAAGATGATATTTTGAAGAATGTAACCCAATAGAGAGCCTAAGTCCCTCCCCTTCCGGTCGACCACCACAGGACCTTATTTCGGAAAAATATTGAATGGTAGTCAATGGCGAGAGACAACAAATATTTTGATCTGGTTTGAATTGTGCCCTGAATTACACATATGATGTTTGTCCATTTAAAAGATACATTTTAAAGTAAAGAAAGTCACAGTTTGATGTAAAACCGTTGAGGTATAAGACTGTGAAATTACGCAATTACAAAAGACTACAAACCCCAAAGGTGCACATTTTCTCTCAATGAATGAAGCTAACTTTACTGAGGCTAATGTCCGTCATTGTTTCTACAGTCTTACGTTATAATCGTAACGTTACGCCGTCATACCTGAGTGTTTTGTACCAGACTGCACACACACGAGCAGCGGATCTCACTCGTTGTTTCACTTCCTGGGAGATGTAGTTCACAGAGCGATTTTCACATAAAACTAAATGTTACTCTTCTGTTTTATGACAAACTGCGACGTTTTTGACTTTCAGAATTATCTTTTAAATTGACAAACATCATATGTGTAATTGAGGGCACAGTTCAGACGGAATAATAAGATAAGTCGTCTCTCGCCATTGTCTACCATTCATATTTTTTCCGAAATAAGGTCCCATGAGCCGGAAGCGGAGGGGCGGGACTTAGGCTCTCTATAGCTGCTTCCACAGGAGAGAGAGACCTATACACTGGGGACCAGAGCTGTTGGGTCACCCACATTCTTCAAAATAAATTATTTTCAACACAAGAAACAAACTTGTAGTAAATGACAATTTTCATGTTTGAGGAACTATCCCTTAATGTTAATAAAACATAAAAAAAGAGAATAACTCACTGACTGAGAACGTTAAGAATGAATGTATAATACATACAGTGAAGTCTATTGAAGTTACTATGTAGTGTTTTAATTTCATATTTGATCATTTAATTACTTCAATGCTACTGCTAAACACCTCCTGTATGTGAAAAAATAAAGCACTGTTTATTTCATTAGTACATTAAGTTATCTTCGCCACTTTGGCCTAAATGTCAGCCCTTTTTTATATTAGATTGTGTTACCCAAGGCTTTGTTTTTAAAATAGGGACATTAGTTTGGCTGTAATGCAAAAGAGTAAACTTGAAACAGAACCGTGAACAGAAGACGTGTTTGCCACACGGCCCAGCCCTGCTTCACACACACACACACACATGTAACAGCACTAAACATGTGCTCACGGTATTAGTGACCCTGACTGAGAAGAGTCTGATCCAAGCATTTACATACTTTCCCCCGTTGATCAGATTATGTCAGGTCTACATCTAGGATCAGAAATAACTGGATTGTTCAGGTGTTCACATAAAGGCTTTCAGTGCAGCTGATCCATCAATCTGATTATCGTAGGTTACGGAGTGCATGTGAACCACAGCAGTGAAGCGTTTCAATGGGAATCCGTGAATGTTTGGACACACCAGTGAAAATGTGGACATTCTTAATACTGTAGTGTAGTGGTGTATAAATCCCTGTGTTCATGTCATTAGCAGGATTTAAACATACCGCAGTGAGGGGAACATTAAAGCCGTTCCTCTTAAGAGCACTCACCATCTCCATCTCATCCCAGTTGCGCACGATGCCGTTCCTGATGGGATACTTCAGCGCCAGCACTCCTCTCATGTGCTGCGCATCGTGCCCGATGTAGACCGCCCGGTCCACGCTACCGCTCAGCACTTCCTGGAGAACCAGACCATCATCACCATCAGTCCACACCAACACCACACGGCTGAGCTGCTCAAAGTCCAGCCAGTCCTATCTGACTAACATTTTTTTCCGTCACGGCATCGATGTACCAGAGTGAGAGAGCGAGTACCTCATATTTGGGCCGGCCGATGACCGTGGGGAACACTGTGGTTGGAAGGTCCTGGTCTGCAAACCCTGCCTTTATCAGACCCGACCCGCTGTCCAGCACGATGGCCGTCTGATAATCACTCATCTAACTCAGGGAAGAAAGCAGACACGGCAGCTCAGGCTCACACACGGATGAGAAAACCCAAACCCTAGTGAACTTGTAAGCCCAGAATGCACCAAGTTCGCAGCTCACTCGAGTCTGGGACAGAGCCTCAAATAGTTACGACTAAACTATCAAACACGGGTGACTTTTATGGCATTGGGTATGTGAACACCAAAAAAATTGAGGTCATGATCTGAGCAGGCTAAGTGGTCGTAAAAAAAAAAAAAAAAAAGTCACTTGTGCTCTTCGGTCAAAAATGACCCCCATAGGAAATGAATGGGAAATTGACAAAAACACAAAAACTTGAATTTTTGTGTGTGCAATCTACAAATGGGCCACGATGCAGAAAAAAAGCTCAGCATTAAAGGGGTGACACTCTAAAACATCAAAAATGCAAAACAGACATACCCACCCCTACACACACACACTTTTATAAACAAAAACACCAATAAATTGTGATTAAAGAAATCTGTTTTGAATATTTAAAAATCACAGCTTCTTCAGAAAATTACAAAACTTGGTGACTTTTATGGCATTGGGTATGTGAACACACAGAAAAATTGAGGTCATGATCTGAGCATGCCAAGTGGTCTTAAAAAAAATAGTCACACTTGTGGTCTTTGGACAAAAATGACCCCCATAGGAAATGAATGGGAAATTGTAAAAAAAAAAAAATGAAAAAAAAATTGTGTTTTGTTTGTCAGAATTTTTGTTTCTCAAAAAATATTTCTTATAAAAAAATTGACAGCTTCAACTATATATTCAAATCCACCAACAACAAAAAATGTGTTCATAAACAGCTGGGGAATTCACATGCCTCTCCATAGAGAGCTGTACACGCCATCTAGTGGTTACACCATGATTCTACGCTTTTTCTCTATACTGTAACTAGATGGTGCTAATTTTCTTCAAAAAATATTTTTCCTAAAGGCTTAGACTCTATATTAAACTAAAATACTGCATTAATATTTTTTTGAAAAAAAATAATATAAATATATATATATATATATATATATATATATATATATATATATATATATATATATATATTTGTTTTTTTTTTCCCCCATGGCAAAAATAAACCATAAATATTAATAAATTCAATTAAATTCTCAAAATGCTAAACTAAAAAGAATAAATATTATAGAACAAAAATAAATTGCATTGGTTTTACTGGGATGGAGAAAGTTTCATTTTTAGGTGTTTTAGGAAGATAACAAGTGTGACTCCGAAACGAAGAGCACCTGAGGGTTAAATCAGACTCGTTCAGAAACACTGATTTGGTAAGGAAACACTGAGATGTACAGCTTTGTTTGAAACTATTGTTGTTGAAAAATACAACAAAAGCATAATTAAGTTAAAGGGTTAGTTCACCCAAAAATGAAAATTAAGTCATTAATTACTCACCCCCATGCTGTACCAACCCCGTAAGACCTTCGTTCGTCTTCGGAACACAAATGAAGATATTTTTGATTAAATTTGAGAGCTGTATAACTACCACATTGGCTCCTAAGGGACTGCCTCTTGACGGCCCAGAAAGTCAATGAAGAAAATGTTTAAATATCCCAAGTGACTACCGTGGCTCAACTATATGTTTATCAAGCGACGCGAATACTTTTTGTGCGAAAAAACAAACAAAAATAACGAGTTTATTCGACTATTTCTATTCTTCCTTGTAGGCCAGAACGAGACTTCCTTAGATTTCCACGACGCATGCGCGAGATTTGCGATCTGCTCACATCAGCTTACACCACTTCAGATCGCAATTCTCGCGCATGCGTCGTGGAAATCTAAGGAAGTCTCGTTCTGGCCTACAAGGAAGAAAAGAAATAGTCGAATAAACTCGTTATTTTTGTTTGTTTTTTCGCACAAAAAGTATTCGCGTCGCTTGATAAACATATAGTTGAGCCACGGTAGTCACTTGGGATATTTAAACATTTTCTTCATTGACTTTCTGGGCCGTCAAGAGGCAGTCCCTTAGGAGCCAATGTGGTAGTTATACAGCTCTCAAATTTAATCAAAAACATCTTCATTTGTGTTCCGAAGACGAACGAAGGTCTTACGGGGTTGGTACAGCATGGGGGTGAGTAATTAATGACTTAATTTTCATTTTTGGGTGAACTAACCCTTTAAAATAAAAGCAGTGCACCGTCATCGAAGTGTGCAGTGTTTTCAAAGTGAGTGTGTCTGTGATAGCATAATTTGTGTAATTTGTGTCACATCACGATATAGCCCAGCGCGAGTGCTCCCCTCTGGCCCTGGTGCGCACCTGTCTGTGTGTGTCCAGCTGGAGTGCAGATCTGCAGGCCGCTCTCGTGGAGCCTCCACCCTCACGGCCCACACACGGCCCGGCCGCGGCGGCGTCCTCCTGAATCTCTGGGATCTCCGCGCCGCAGGTCTCTCCGCGGCGCAGCACTGCGGTGTTGTTGTTGTTGTTCTGCATGTACAGGCTTTGAGATGTGCTCTGTGCGCAGGCGGCGGGCGTGGCCGACTCCACCGGTGCTCGTGTGTGTTCAGAGGCTGGCGGCGGTGTCTCGGAGCGGCCGTCGAGAGGAACGGGCCTCCGCGGTCCAGCCACTGGAGCGACCAGGACACCGCCGGGATCAAACGCATCTCGCACCGCACCGCTGTTCTGGGTCAAGGGCGCTCCACTAGCCTCCAGCGTCGCTCCACTAGCAGTAGCCTCTAGCTGACCTTCACTAGCACAAGCGTCCAGCTCATCTTCACTAGCACTAACCTCCAGCTCATCTTCATTAGCACTAGCCTCCAGCTCATCTTCATTAGCACTAGCCTCCAGCTGCGCTTCACTAGCCTCGAGCTCCTCTAGCTCAGCTTGACCAGAATCACCACCGTCTGTACAGACACAGAAAGACGTCTCACTCTCGGGACGCTCAGAATGGCCGCTTGAGCCTTCACTGGTGTCCATATCTTCCAGTTTCTGATCAGGAGAAGAAATAACGCTTAATACAAAAGGCTCTCCTTGGCCAGACGAGGCTTCCTGAAGGGATTCTGAGTCGGAAGCTGCAGGACCTCCGATCCCAATCTCACTCAAGCTCGTGTTGGGAATAGACCCGCTTGTTGAACTCAAAGGCTCTGGAGTCACGCTCACGTCTGAGAGACTGGCATCTTCAGCTCGATCTGGAGTCAAACTCGCGTCTTCAGCTCGATCTGGAGTCACACTCGCGTCTGAGAGACTGGCATCTTCAGCTCGATCTGGAGTCACACTCGCGTCTGAGAGACTGGCATCTTCAGCTCGATCTGGAGGCGATGGACTGGCACACTGTGTTTGACGGGTTGATTCGGGCCTGCAGTTCCTCAGCAGCTCACCGTCCAGATCTTTCAGCTTCGAGTTCCTCTCCATGACCGAACACTTGACCACTCTGCGGCCTTTGCTTGAGCTCATCCTCGCCTTCATCTCTCTGCTCAGGCTTCTCTCCATCTTCTCCACCTCCCGTCTCTCATCCTCCAGCTGAGCCAGGAACATCCTCCTCTCCCTATCGGAGCTGCGGGTGGTCACATGACCCGGCGGCTCAGTCTCAGTGCAGTGCAGCGCTTCCAGTTTCAACTGCTCCTCCATTATTTGCTCATCAAGAACTTGAAGATCTCGAAGGATCCCACGTCGGTCCACCTCAGGAGATCTGGTGTCCAGCTGCACAGGCCTTTCATCGCCCAATCCAGGGGCGTCGGAGTCGCTTTCACTAGTTCTCAGAGTCTCGGAGCCTGTAGAAGAGGGTTCACTCTGAAGGACATCATCCAATCCAATCACGCCAGACTCCACCAGATCTTGTGGGGACATCTGGAACAAAAAAATGCATGTTCAACTATTCACACTTTATCATTCAAACTGTTTGGCACTAAACCCCTGGTGATTGCAACTATCTACCGCCAGTCAATTCACAATTTTGAATTGCCTGTAAAGCGTCTTTGACAAGCGTCTAGAAAAGCGCTCTAAAAATTAAATGTATTATTATTATTATTATTATTATTACTAGTTTCTAACACAACCCAAAGAGCACACACACCAACTGTTTCATTAACCCGACCTCCCCGAGAGACTCACCGCACTGTGCTGGCGTGCTTCGGTCCACTCGGGCCAGTGTTTGTGCAGATCCTCGGACCGCAACAGCTCATCCAGGACCACCTCCTGTGCAAGCACATCCTCTTCCTCCTGAAAACACCACATCATAATCAGGCCAATCGCTTCAGCTGCAGGGTCACCGAGCAGGGCAAGGAGAAAAGCACAACTTTTGGCTGTTAAAGGAGTAGTTCACTTTTGAAAAAACTTTTGCTGATAATTTACTCACCCCCGTGTCATCCAAGATGTCCATGTCTTTCTTTCCTCAGTCGAAAAGAAATTAAGGTTTTTGATGAAAACATTCCAGGATTTTCTCCATATAATGGACTTCAATGGGGACCAAACGGTTCAAGGTCCAAAAGACAGTTAATAACAGTTTCAGATGCAGCTTCAAATGTCTTTAAACGACACCAGACGATGAATAAGGGTCTTATCATGCGAAACGATCTCTGATTTCAAAACTTATTCCAAAAATGTAACTTTTCTAAGGACAAATGCTAGCCTTGCTCTATTCTGTGAGGCGCGTTTGTAACGTCACGTAATACGTAATTACGTTCAAAAGGTCTGCACGGTCAACCTATGCGTTCAACTTGTAAACACTGACTCTGTACTTCCGGCTACGTCGCCCGAGACCTTTTGAACGTAATTACGTATTACGTGACGTTGCAAACGCGCCTCACAGAATAGAGCAAGGCTAGCATTTGTCCTTAGAAAAGTTACATTTTTGGAATAAGTTTTGAAATAACTGATCGTTTCGCATGATAAGACCCTTATTCATCGTCTGGAGTCGTTTAAAGACATTTGAAGCTGCATCTGAAACTGTTATTAACTGTCTTTTCGACCTTGAACCGTCTGGTTCCCATGTAAGTCCATTATATGGAGAAAATCCTGGAATGTTTTCATCAAAAACCTTAATTTCAAAAGTGAACTAATCCTTTAACTGCAAGCCAAGGAGAAAACTTCAGCTGAAGTCACAAATTATCTTTTGGATGAAATTAGAGATTTGTCCCTCCATTGACATCACAACTACCACTTTGACTCAAAAAAAAAAAAAAAAAATAAGAGCATAAAACTTCAAATAAACTTAAAGCATTTCAAAAGCGATTTGTTTAAATCATGGCAGGTGCTCTTGCACTGTCGAGCAAGAGCACGTTTGGCTCGGTGAACGCCCTGCGCAATGAAAGGGACAACCTATAGAGATGCAAAAAAGGTAGAAAAAATGCTAAATTAACAAAAACTAAAACAATATTAATAAAAAATAAGAGATTCTACTCTGTTCAGTTATGAAATCCATATCATAGTGTACATGTCATTGATGATTCTAGATTCATGTGCACCGCTAGGAGAGAGGCTACATCACGCGCTTCATAAACCTGTCGAAGCGTAACCCAGACTCCACAGAACGGACACTCACCTGTAAGATCTCAGCGGTTCGCTCTAACGTCGTCTCCACCTCCTTCAGCTCTTGCTGCTCTCGCTCAGCCCAGTCGCCCAGAGACACGTCCACCCTACCCAATACAGGAGGACACAAGTCCTTAACCCTCAGGTGCTCTGCGGTTATTTCTGACCGGAAAATTTTCTGTTTTGAAATTTTAAAAATCACAGCTTCGTTACAAAACTTGGTGACTTTTATGGCCTTGGGTATGTGAACACAAAAAAATTGAGGTCATGATTCGAGCAATTTTAGTGGTCGTAAAAATAGTCACACTTGTGGTCTTCAGTCAAAAATGACCGACCCATAGGAAATGAATGGGAAATTGACAAAAACACAAAAACTTTGAGAATTTTTGTGTGTGCAATCTACAAATCGGCCACAATGCAGAAAAAAAGTGCTCAGCATTGAAGGGGTGACACTCTAAAATATCAAGAGTGCAGTACACACCCACCCCTACACACACGCATACACACTTTTATACACAAAAACACCAATAAATTGTGATTAAAGAAATCTGTTTTGAATATTTAAAAATCACAGCTTCTTCAGAAAATTACAAAACTTGGTGACTTTTATGGCATTGGGTATGTGAACACACAAAAAAATTGAGGTCATGATTCGAGCAATTTAAGTGGTCGTAAAAAAATGAGTCACACTTTTGCTCTTCTGTCAAAAATGACGACCCATAGGAAATGAATGGGAAATTGACCAAAAAAAATAATAATTCTCTGAATTTATGTACAATCGACAAATCGGCCACAATTCTAAAAAAAAAAAAAAAGTACACCGCAGGAAAGGGGTGACAGTTTAAATCTAGAGTGCAAAACAGACTCACCCACCAACACACACACACTTTTATACACATACACCAATAAATTGTTTACAAAAAGTATTGAAGTTTTGAATTTTTAAAAATCACAGCTTCATCGCAAAGTTATGAAATTTGGTGACTTTTATGGCATTATGTATGTGAACACACAACAAAATTGAGGTGATGATCTGAGCATGCTAAGTGGTCTTAAAAAAAAACTGTCACACTTGAGGTCTTTGGTCAAAAATGACCCCCATAGGAAATGAATGGGAAATTGTAAAAAATTAAAAATTTGTGAATTTTTGTTTGTCAATTTTTTTTATAAGAAATAGTTTTTGAGATTGTTTCAACTATATATACAAATCCACCAACAACAAAAAAAATGTGTTCATAAACAGCTGGAGAATTCACATGCCTCTCCATAGAGAGCTGTACATGCCATCTAGTGGTTACACCATGATTCTACGCTTTTTCTCTATACTGGATCCAGATGGGGCTAATTTTCTTCAAAAAATATTTTTTTTCTGAAGGCCTAGACTCTATATTAAACTAAAATACTGCGTTAATATTTTTTTGAAAAAAAATATTTATATATAGAAAAATCTATATATTTTTCCATGGCAAAAATAAACCATAAATATTGCATAAATATTAATAAATTCACTTAAATCGTCTCAAAATACTAAATTAAAAAGAAGAAATATTATAAAATAAAAATAAATTGCATTGGTTTTACTGGGATGGAGAAAGTTTCATTTTAAGGTGTCCGGTCACTTTTGACCGGGAAGATAACAAGTGTGACTCCGAAACGAAGAGCACCTGAGGGTTAAACAGGCCACACCACAATTAAACCCCATGGCCGGCCTTACCGCTCAAGAGAGTCCCGCCTGAGGTTGTGCAGGTCGAAGGAGTCCCACTGGAGCGAAGGATCCCCGTCCACACTGCAGCTGGGCTTCTCCTCACTGTCCGTCAGTGTGCTGGACAGGACATTCCCCACAGGGGTCAGCTCTGACTCCTCGAAGCTCGGCTGCGTCTGCGTCGGACTCCGCGGGAGAGAGGAGCCGGGCGTAATGGTCACCGTGTAGGAGCTCTCCAGGTCATCTATCGGGAGGCTCAGCCAGGGGTTTCTGGGTAGCGTGGACGAGCGCTTCACTTTGATCTCCAGGTTCACGGAGTCGGAGGTTATTTTGGGGACGATCTGAATGCTGGCCCGCTGTAACCCGAACCCTCGTTCTTCTTGCTCCTCGGAGTCGGACACGCTCACAATGTCCTCGTGAACCTGCTTCGACGTGAACGCAGAGTCTCCGTTTCCCAGAAACCTTGGGAGATTCTCCCTCCTGCTCGGGTGATGCAGGTGAGCGTTTCCTGCCCCGTCGAAGCCGGAGTCGAAGGAGCTGAGCGAGGGCGGTTTGGCTGCGGCTGGCGAGGCCTCCACCGAGGGCCAGCGGGACACCACGAGCGCCGGCCGCACGAGGCCCGAGTCTGCAGCCGGACTGCAGGTGTGCTGCTGGTCCTCGGGGGAAGTGATGTCAGAGCTCCTGTGGTGACCCTTCAGGTACTCGTACTGCCACTGGAGGGCGAGGTGAAGGTCATGAAGGGGAACCGCACCCGTGGAGGTCAGGAGTCTCCTCAGGGTCATGCATCTGTGGACCGACATCAACATACAAGCTTGTGTCCGCCATTCACCAAGGAGTTTCTGGATAACGCCCTACAGGATTTCTAGTAGTGCCCGACCGATAAAGGATTCTGAAGGCCGATACCAATACATATATTTTTGATATATCGGCCGATATTTTTTTTTTTTATTAAATATTGTTGGATTTCACACACGTGTAAAAGAAAAGCTAACTTTTCTGCACAAGATACGTTTGGTACTTTTTCTCTATGTCTAAATGTTCACTCCTCACAAGTATAACTTACATTTTACAATGGAGGGACTGTAACTAGAGATATGCAGGTTATAAATACAGTAATCATTACTTTATTTAGGCAGAAAAGTTTATTGTGGTTTCCAAGCTCATTAGCGGTCTTCCACGGATGATAGTGGCAATAGCTAGCTTTGTGGTTAGCTAGTCTATGATGAGCCATAATTTAGCAATAGATAACATCATACTGCAAATTGTAAAACATACATTTTCAATATAACAGGCCAAGGAGAGATGATTGAAGCGCGTTTCGTCCATTTTTATTTTATTTTTTAAATATTCATTTATCGGCCATTATAACTGCCGATACCGATATTATGGAAAATGCCTAATATCGGCCGATATATCGGTCTGGCTCTAATTTCTATAAACCCTTTTCACATTTACAGGGGTTCTCAGAAGCAGAAGTCATCATAGTTGGGTAATGCAAAAATCTTAATTCACAATAGCATTTCTATGACTTTCCAAAATAGGAAGGAATGGAGAGATTGACTCATAGGTTAGAGGACACAACGCTCCTTCAGCTGCTGTGTTCGATCTGTGGCCTGTTCTCTCAGGTCATAAATGTGACCACAGTAAGATGACCGGACAGATATCCGGAGGTGTGCTGAGAGACACCCCAGGCCTGTGTGAGTGTGCAGCGCACCTGTGTGAGAGCTGCGTGCCGTCCTGCTGAAGGCTGGGTTGGCTCATGTTGTGTGCGAGGCGTGTCAGCGTCAGCAGCTCCTGCTCCTCTGGGCCGGGGTCTCTCCTGAGGAAGGCCTGGACTCCCGGTCTCCTCGAGCCGCCCTCGGCCGGACCCCCGCAGTGCTCACTCCACAGCAGCTCCTGCAGGAGGCCCGCGCACAGCACTCGCTCGCACCAGCTCTTGCACTGAGAAACACACACTCATTTAGATATACACACAATATAAACCATCATCCTTAAGAAAACAAACTGCTGAAACCACTAAGAGTAATGCGTTTAACTTGGTTTAGGTTACGGCTGCAGTACTTGGTGAAAAATACAAATAAAACCCAATTATTTCATTTTTGGATTAAAAATCTGGTTTGCTATTCATGTTTGAAGGGATGCACAGTTTACAATAATCATTCTGAAAATGAAATGGTCTAATTTAACGGGGGGAAAAAAGTATGTGTGTGTTTGGAAAATATAGGTTTCATGCAAAAATTTTAAATAGTATTTGTGCATTTTTTATCATAAACTTAATTCTGTAACTTTTCAATTCACTTTTTCCACCACAGCAATAATCTGCCAAGTGTCGTCTTTGAAAAGAGAGCAAACTGAATAAAGGGATGACGATGAATAAATGGATAATAAATATTGTGTAGATATAAACCCCTGATAATGTTTTATATTTATTAGTATTTTTGAACTTAAATCAGGGCCTTTGCAGCCAGTCTGGGTCACATTTTACTTGACCGTGTTCATCCGTCTAATTTTTCGAGTTTCTACCAGATGGATTCGTACCGAATTATACAAATTGTCCCACACCCATTAAAGGAGTAGTTCACTTTTATAAAACTTTTGCTGATAATTTCCTCACCCCCGTGTCATCCAAGATGTCCATGTCTTTGTTTCTTCAGTTGAAAAGAAATTAAGGTTTTTGATGAAAACATTCCAGGATTTTCTCCATATAATGGACTTCAATGGGGTCCAAACGGTTCAAGGTCCAAATGACAGTTTCAGTGCAAACTGTTCAAAGGGCTTTAAACGACACCAGACGATGAATAAGGGTCTTATCAAGCGAAACGATCGCTCATTTAATAAATAAATAACAAAGTTTAAGTTTTATAAGCTCAAATGCTCGCCTTGCTCTGTACTGTGTGACTCTCCTGTTCGAACTCGTTATCATCAAAATGAACAAATCATTTTCCGAGTCAATTCGTTCACGGAATGAACCAAATGACTCGGAAAAAGATTAGTTCATTTTGATGAACGAGTTCGAACAGGAGAGTCACGAACGCTCATCACTGAACAGAGCAAGGCGAGCATTTGAGCTTATAAAACTTAAACGTTGTTATTTATTTATTAAATGAGTGATCGTTTCGCTTGATAAGACCCTTATTCATCGTCTGGTGTCGTATAAAGCCCTTTGAACAGTTTGCACTGAAACTGTCTTTTGGACCTTGAACCGTTTGGTTCCCATTGAAGTCCATTATATGGAGAAAATCCTGGAATGTTTTCATCAAAAACCTTCATTTCTTTTCGACTGAAGAAAGAAAGACATGGACATCTTGGATGACACGGGGGGGGGGGAGTAAAATATCAGCTAAAGTTTTTTTTAAAGTGAACTACTCCTTTAACAGCAGCGTTCCACGTTCATAAGTGGCTACCCCTGTGTGAATGTGCACATGCTAGCGCTGAGCCTGGCGGCGGTGCCGTACTCGGTCGCGGGCGTGATGGAAGTCCACGGCGCTCCTCAGGGTCAGGTCCAGACGCCGGGCCGCAGAGCACAGGTTCTGCTTCAGCTTCTCCAGGTCCTGCAGCCACGGCAGCGCAGGCGTCCGCTCCGCCTCGGGGACCGTCTCCGCCAGCGTGTGCATGACGTCATCCGCGCGCCGGACCAGCGCCTGGGCAGAGGAGACAGACGTGAGGTCAGCGGACGCCTCAGCAAAGGGCCGATCAGGTGTTGGGAAGCACATCCACAGAGAAGCACACAACCACCATTAAACAGCAGATCTCTGGAAACTCCTGCATCTGCCCGATTAGGACACGCCATTTAATTCAATACATCAGATACTCATGCGTTTCTGGAGATTAGCTCAAGTGTTTCTTACAAATATTTAACTTTTTTTGTGCAAAAAGTTAGTTTTCGGAGCTTCATCATGGGGCCCTCTGCAACCAAGTCAGTGTTTCCCCTACCATTGTTTTAGGGGGACGGCCCGCCCACCCCTAAAATGCTGACGAAATCCAGTCATAAAAAAGGATTTTACTGTATATTTGAGGAATAAATAGAAAGCGGTTCAGTACACTTGAAATAAAAATCACGATATAGACTCGTGTGTGTGAATATTAAACCACAAACACTATTTAAATACGAATCCTGTTCGTATGAGTCGTATGTTCCGTGTGAATGAATAGTGCAGCCCAGAGCTGTTAAATATGAATATGTTTTTCAACGGTTCTGGTGCAGCCGACGCGCAGTTTTATTTACCACACACACACACACACACACACACACACACACACACACACTGAAGACACACGTGTGACGCTTGCGCTGTTTTTTTTGCCTATATGAAGACAGAAATGATTGAACTTCCTCTCCAGGCTCTAGATCCACTCTGAAAGTCACTTCGTGATCATTTAACCGCTTCATTTGTGAAACTATCATCATGACAAACACACAGAAACTCCAAAGGGCTTCACGGCAAGCCGTCAAAATAAAAGTTCGGTTAACTTGACAGAAATATATTACTGTTGTACAGTAGAAATAGGAAATGTCCAGATGTAATAATACATTAACACTAATACGAATAAATTATGAATTTTTTAAACAAACCTGAATAATCCAGGTTTTAATTTTAACAGTAAAGCTCATTGTGCAGCACATTATTTGACAAAGTTTATGATAAAATTAGTGTTTTATGGCTTAATTTTATTACCAGCAAAAACAGAATTAGTGTGAATTTTTTTCATACATCTATACGTTTAAAAAAATTAATACATGATTTGAATTATTATACATTATTTTTGATGTTTAATAATAAAAAAAAATGTATTATTTGAGTCAATGCACATTGTTAAAAGCGCTATATAAATGCAGACGACATGCGAGCGTGTGCCCGAGGAGGGTGATGTGTGTGTGTGTGTGTGTGGAGGGTCTGTACCATGGCGTGAGTGTAGACGGACGCCTCAAAGGTCAGCAGTTGCTCCTCGGCCCCGTGTGTGTCTTCAGCCACTTCAGTCCTGTACGCCTGCAGCTTCTGCCGGTGCAGCGCCACCATCTGCTCCTGGATCTGACACACACACACAGCTGTTACACACACCCGTCCTCAGATTAACACTGTGGGGTGTGTGTGTGTGTTCCTGACCTGTCGAGCCTCTCTCTGCAGACGCAGCATCTGTAGCTGGACCTGAGCTCTGGAGAACACCCGAGTCCACAGCAGCTCCACCTTCTGCACCGCTGACCTGATCCTGACACACACACACACACACACATCTGTACATGCGCTTCTGGACTCTCAGCTGCACACACACACACACACGTACCGGTTATAGTTGCGCAGCATCTCCAGAGCGGTGTGTGTGTAGAGGACTGTTCCAGCCATGGCCTGAAAGCAGGGGTCGCTCTCCGGGAAACGCAGCTTCTCCAGCAAACACTCACAGTGCTTCAACAGGTCATCCAAACCGAGATCCCTACACACACACACACACACCTGCTCTCAGATCTCCAGCAGACAGATTACAGTGGGGTCTGTGACCCGCAGGTCTTTGCATAAAGATTTCAACGCAAAAGAAAAGGCAGTTTTCATAGATCATTAAGAACATGATTTAACCCTTGTGCATCCTTATGGACATTGTCTTTCAGTTTTGTTTTTTTGACCACTTTGTCTGTGTTAAAGCTAACTGCAAAAAACTTGGCACAGGTGTGTTTTTATTGGTCATTTTCTTAAAATATTTTTTGCATTAGGTACAGTAATACTCCCTCTCAGCGCCTTTTGGACAAAACTGTCCCCATTGAAACCCATTAAAACTGCCATTTTTAATCCCCGGTTCAGTTAACTATAAAATTATGCAATCTTTGTTAAGAGGCTTTCATTCTGATGGCAAGGCTTCAAAATTTTATTTTTTACTATTTTTTATCAGATGGTGTCATTTTTTTTAAGTTTGGCCTATAAAACAAATATCGCTTTATTCCTGTTTTCTGCTTTGCCATACTATAGAGCCAACTGGGTAAATTATGCAACGATATTTGTGTCGGTGTGTTGGTATGGATGTCAGAGTGTGGTTAGTATGTGTGTTATAAAAAAATATGTGTGTGTGTGCGCATGTGTGTGTTTGTAACACTGAGAGAGAAAAACTGCAAATTCAGATCCAATCCCTGTGAGCTCCAGTGGGGTTTTGCTGCCACCCAATGGGGAAAATATGTTACTACACCCAAACAAACTGTTACCCAAAGCTCATTTTTTGAGATCATCCTCAAATTTGAAACACAACCTATTTAGATTTATGGCAGTTTTGAGTTCAACCTGATTTATAAAATATATATATTATATAAAATAATTTTCATAAACTTATACCTATAACTTTTTCTTGGATTTACTTTTTTTTTTTTTTTTACTTCAGCAATAATCTGCAAAGGGTCTTCTTTAAAATGATACCAAACTTAAGTCTGTGCTCCCAAGCATCACATTTTAGGACAGTTTTTTTGACATGGACATTGTCCTCTTTTTACCCATGTGTAACTTTTTTTAATTGATGCACAAGGGTTAATGTTTTGCTGCTTGCTTGATCAACACTATACACAGAAGTACTGAACGCATGGTTTATATTTAGTGCCTGTAAACGTGAATACATCCAACACAGATTGTATAACTCCTGTGTATCAAGAACAATGTTGACAAAACACAAGTTTTGGATTTGATAGAAGTAATGAATAAATGTGCCTCTTCAGTGTACGGTCCTCCTCTCGAGTTAAACTCTGACACTGTGTTATACAGTAAACTGCATGATTGTGTGTTTCATCATAGCGCTCTACACGAGACTCAATGACTGAGGGATAAAGATCGGATCTGAGACTATCTAGTGGGATTCGTGAGCACTACTGGGTTTAGTGACACACACACACACACCTCCTCAGCTGCTGGAAACGGGCCTGGTTGAGCGAGCAGAAGTCCCGCAGCCGCTGGAGGTCATCAGGAACGGGGAGCTGAGAGAGCGACTGAAGAGTGGAGATGCAGGAGGGCAGTCTGTTCACCACCAGCAGGAACTCCTGCACAAACGCATCCATCACCTGCACACACACACACACACACATTAACCCTCATCCTTCCCTCGTTCTTAAAGGGATACTCCACTTTTTTTGGAAATAGGCTCATTTTAAATCTCCCTCAGAGTTAAACAGTTGAGTTTTACCATTTTCGGATGTATTCAGACGATTTTCGGATATTTAGAAGAATATTAGTATCCAGACAGTTTCTGCTCTCATTGACTTCCATAGTAGGAAAAAAATATACTATGGAAGTCAATGAGACCAGAAACTGTCTGGACACTGATATTCTTTTAAATATCAAAAAAAAAAAAAAATCAGCAGATTACATTCGAAAATGGTCAAACTCAACTTTTTAACTCTGAGGGAGTTGTAAAATGAGCCTATTTCCAAAAAAAAGTGAAGTATCCCTTTAACACATCTTTCCCTCACGGAACGAAAAAAAAACCCTGTAGCCCTAAAATTCTCCATCTTTTAATGCAATTTTTTTATTTTATTCACCTTTAAATTCTTAGATTTGATAAATATTAATTTTAGCACATTCCTCACATACTTTCAACTTTAACTCAATTTCATGCAGAACCCTTTTAATTCAGCTCAAAATATTACATTGGGTGTCTCTGCCGACCTCTTGTAGGGGAAAAATATCTATACCATGATAACTCCTGACTGTGGGCACTAGATGGCCTTATAGCTCTAGTCCAATCAGAGTCACTCCTGTAGCGCATCACTACAGTGTCAAAGCAGCGATACAGAGAACAGGACATCATGCTACAGTTGCTTCCAGAACAATAGTGTTAGTCCAGCTTAAGTTCAGGGATGTAAAAATCCTGTACAATAAAAGTTATTTAGTTGATATAGCCGCTCTGGAGAAGCCTGTGATGTCATCGTCCAGCTCAGCTCCCATATAGAGAGCCTAAGTCCCACCATGGGACATTATTTCGGAAAAATATTGAATGGTAGTCAATGGCGAGAAACAACGAATATTTTGATCTGGTTTGAATTGTGCCCTAAATTAAACATATGATGTTTGTCAATTTAAAAGAGACATTTTAAAGTAAAGAAAGTCGCAGTTTGATGTGAAACCATTGAGGTATAAGACTGTGAAAATACGTAATTACAAAAGACTACAAACCCCAAAGGCGCACATTTTCTCTCAATGAATGAAGCTAACTTTACTGAGGCTAATGTCTGTCATTGTTTCTACAGTCTTACGTTATAATCGTAACGTTACGAGTGTTTTGTACCAGACTGCACACACACGAGCAGCGGATCTCGCTCGTTGTTTCGCTTCCTGGGAGATGTAGTTCACAGAGCGATTTTCACATAAAACTAAATGTTACTCTTCTGTTTTATGACAAACTGCGACGTTTTTGACTTTCAGAATTATCTTTTAAATTGACAAACATCATATGTGTAATTGAGGACACAGTTCAGACGGAATAAAGAGATAAGTTGTCTCTCGCCATTGACTACCATTCATATTTCTTCCGAAATAAGGTCCCATGAGCCGGAAGCGGAGGGGCGGGACTTAGGCTCTCTATAATGGAGTCTAGATCCACATTTCCACTGAAATTACCCAGAACAGTGTCCCCCAGTCAGACCCATCAGATCTATAAGGCGTGATCAACCCCTGAAGAGAGGCCGCGGCGAGGACAAGCACGGGTGTGTGTGTGTGTGTGTGGCTCTTTCACTTGCTAATGACTACAGATGATGGTCCTCTGAAGCTTCTCCAGACAATACACACAATAGAGCCGATCATGATGAATACACTGAGTCACACACACACACTAAACATGCACATAGTGAACAGTGGCGGGTCTGGGGAGTGAAGCGTGCGTCAGCGCTGTTATCTAAGGCCATCGAGCCGATCATGAGACCTGCAGTGGCGTGACTGATCTATCCTGAGCCAGAGAATCAGACATGACCAACACACACAGTTCTGCAGCGCCTGGGTGTTTCGGATCTGAAAAGGCTGGAGGGACAAACACAGGCCATCACATGAACTCAGATATCAGGCCTTATCGTCCCACACACACACACACACTTATGATGATGGCGGGGTCTTTCATTAGACTTGCTGATTCTGATCTGATTCTAATCATGAAAACACCACACAAATCTTTCTGCACACACACCACACACACACACACACACTCGTGTACCTTGACGAAGGCGGCCCAGCTCTGATGGCAGTATATGAGGTATCCACCCAGACTGGACGGTAACTGGCTTCTGTCGATGTAGTTGGACAGCTCGAACACTTCTTTGAGGAAGATGTGCTGTAAACATGCAGGAGAACACACACATTAGTGTTAACCCCTCACACACACACACACACACACACACACACTAGTGGTGGGAGTGATTCAGATTCACAAGCTCACGCTTCAGTATCGGTTCATCTGGTAAGAGTTCAGGTATATTCATCATATTAAAATACTTATCTTACTCATATTAAAGAAGCGTGTGTTCAGCCTCGTGTGTGTTTGACCAGCGGTGGCTGTGTTGGTGTGACCAACACACACACACACACCCTACCCCATCACACACAGCACAAGCACACACACCATGATCGATTAAACAGCGGCCGTCATAACTTGCACTGGGGACAGATTTATAATATGCTCTGGAGTTATCCTCATGTAATGAAAGGGTTGTTTCACAGCGCTCGGGGATGGAGGAAACACACACACACACGAGCTGAAGCACATGTCTGTCTGTGTGTGTGTGTGTGTGTGTGTGTGTGTGTGAAGGATGCTGTTGAGGAGTACAGCCTGCTTTACATGATTCAGCAAAACAACCGTTACACAGCAAATATAGACACATCTGGATCCGAGACCAATTAGGAGAGGGCACGGCGTACAGTTTCATAGGGCCCGATAATTTCAGAGATGGCAGAATTGGCCAATTAATGCAGAATCTAGTGTAAATGTGGAATTTACATATTTGGAATGAAATTGGGTTTTTGTGTGTGAGAAGAACGCATGTCAGGGGAAAATGCAGAGAGACGGGGAAGCAAATCTGTGCGACACAACCCCTCCCGTCATTTCAGCTCATGACGGCATCAAAACAGCCGCGTTTCCACTGAAAGCATGGCGAAGCGGCTCTCCGCGGCTCTGCTTTCGTCGACGGAAAAGTTAAGAAACTCATCGCACACACACTCAAAGTCCCCTCCGTGCACGTCTGTCTATGAGGTGCCGGACCGAGTGTGTGTCCGAGACGAGACCGCACGCTCAACAGTGCGGTGTTATGCTGCATCATGCAGTATTTGTCATTTTAAGAGTAAATGCCTATTTTATTTGTGACATTTTAATCATTAACATTAAAAGCTCTTTTTACAAAAAAAATAACATTAAAGGGTAAAAAAAAAAAAACGGAATTCCCAAAAATTAAAACGGAAATGGAATTTGCAAAAATTAAAATAGAAAAAACGGAATTTGGGAAAAAATAAAACGGATTTTATAGGGCCCTGGTTTCACCTTTAGATTCAGGCCGGCTTGACGCTTGTGTTCATAATGAAAGCCTCAGTTTGATTTCATGGTTTAACAATTTATAGCTACTTATTTGTAATTTTTGCTCTGTTCTGACATTTGAAGGAGTGGTTTGTGGAGTAAAGGGAAAATAGCCAAGTTAGTGGCTAATGTTAGTAAATGTTTAGTTTAATGTACCAGTATTTAATACCCAAATGAATGTTTGTTTGCATCTACAAGGTTATCAGTGTTTTTGGGGTCGGTGTCTCTGAGACTGCTTCCTCTCCATGTTCAACTCTAGGGCTGAGGATCTACATCAGGGGTTTTAGGGGCGGGATATTCACATAACAATAGTTCAGAGCCGCCACATTCATATGTGTGTGTTCACTCTGAAGAGGACAGTGTGTGTGTGTGTGTGAACTCACTCTGAAGAGGACGGGCCGGCGCCGCTTGGACCCGCGGGAGCTCAGCAGTTTCACCAGCTGCTTCTGCACTTCTCTCTTCTTGGGCTGAACGATGTACACCGAGTGGATGATCCTCCGCTCACACTGCAACACACACACACACACACACGTCAGTCATGTGTGCAGTACGAGATCAGACATGTGACCGACAGCAGCATGTGATCCTCAGACTCAACGCCAGGGAAACTACACACTCGGAGGAAGAGCTCACACACACACACACACACACACACACACACGCGTATCCCTCAGTGTCCAGGTGCTCTGCCGCGGCTCCAGTAATGCTGCATGTTAAGTCTTGGCACATGAAGACGCATCACGCCGGGTTTGACGTCAATGATGGAAAAGTTATTCAGATGATCTTTCACAAGACCCATTCACAGTCATGTTTAAACCAATCACAGCGGCCACGGTCTAAATAAACTAAAACTACATAAATAAAAACTATATAGAAATGGGTTTGCAAAACAAAAACTCGCATTAATGAACATATAAAGCAAAATTAAAAACAATATTAAAATAAAAACTAATTTAAAAAGCAAAACTATAATAACCTTGGTATGAGGAGTAATTGAGGAGTGATGATGAAGTGTAGTGATCGTGTGGTGTTGAATACCTCCATCAGCAGAAGAGTGTCCGTGATGAAGCGTGTGATGGGGAGATCAGCTCGTCTCAGGTCCACCGCCACAGACAGCAGGCCGCCCTCACCCCGGATACTGCACACACACACACACACTCACACTCATGTGGTGAGGTTCACCAGAAACTAGGGTTGGGTATCGTTTGAATTTGAACGATTCTGATTCCGATTCCGATTCCTTGTTTCGATTCCGATTCCTAGCGATTCTCGATTGCGATTCTTTTAAGAGGCAGGGTCAAAAAAGTTTAGCTAACATTGCTAACCAACGGCCTTTCTGAAGGAAATACTCCTGTAAAAATACTCCTTTTGTCACAAATTTTGCATTTTGCCGAGATTTCGTTATTTTTAGAAAAGTGAAGCCACACTTTGGATCGTCGACGTAAGCTACTCATGTTCGACTCGCGTGGTTATGCCAACACTTCCGGTAGACGCTTCTTCGTTGGTGTTGTTCAGCGGTTTCTTCTTCCGCTCGGCGGACTGTGAATATCGAAACTAGGAATCGGAATTTTAACTTTTGAACGATTCCGGGAAAAATGAAAAGTTAGTCTCGGTTCCAATCGATACTCGATTCTCGATACCCAACCCTACCAGAAACAAAGGCCAAGCTGCTTCACGTCACTATAAAAGCACTTGGTGAAGAAAAAGATGATGAACTGCTCACACACATAAATGTGCCGTTCTGCTGGGATAAACACATCGCTTATTTTCTAAAAAAAAAAATTAAATAAACAAAAAAATACAATAAAATAAATAAACGTAAATAGTTTAACCACAGTTGTTGGTCTTGTGCTGGTCAGGCATTGTGTAACCCTGTTGGAAAGGTCACGCTGGACGTAGGTGAAGTCCCGCCCCATTGTTTACAAGCGTGGCGGAGGAGAATCCTTCAAGTGTTATTGTGTGTTGAATAGGGGCGGCAGAGTTCATGAAACCCACGGTTCGGTTCGTGTCACGGTTTTCGGTTCTTGTAGTTTTTTGCTTTAATCTTGAAAACTCCAGAAATGTACTCCAGCATATGATCCACAGCTTAATTATCCACAAATTTAGTATACAGTATTAAAAAAAAAATAAAAAAAAGATATTTGTGCACAAACTGAATTTGCCTTGACTTTAAGCACATTATCGGGACCATCTCCGAGGAAAGCTAGGGGAGATTGATTCAGCAAGACAGAATATATTGAGGACATGCTTTTCGTTTATTTGGCAAATAAAGCAATGTGTATCTCTACTACAGGAACAGGAACTTATGTGCAGTTTTAGCACACAAAGATTGAAATTAACTTGCATTTATCAAACTGCCAACTTAGTTTAACCTCAACAGAAAAACAGCATCAACAATGCTTCTGTTCACTGAGAGGGAGGGTAAAGTGCAGTATTAGGAAACATATATTTTTCAAGACACTGAAGACAGACATGAACATCTTGAATGGCATTGGGGGGGGGGGGTGAACGAATTCATTTCATTTTCAGTTTTAGGAGAACTGGTCCTAAAAACACTCATAAATCACCAGGATGACACATGACTCTGCTGTGGAACGTGAAAAATGTCATTCTGACGGTTGCACCAGGTTTCAGCTTAAAAGCATTTGAAGCATGAGCTCCACAGAGAGACACACACACACACACACGCCTGAGAGCAGGTTTAGTGCCAAACACACACACACACACACACTACACAAACAATCAGAGAAGACATTAAACTGCATTAGAGGTTAATGGTGCCGTTGTGGAGCTCAGAATGACTCCCCACACACACACACACACTGTTTTATGGAAAAGAGCAGCTTGGACATTCTTCAAAACATCTACTGTTCCACACCAGAGTCACACACACGTCAGGAATGAGTGAAGACTGAGCTTTACCTGGTTACTGTGTGTGTGTGTGTGTTACCTGTGCAGGCGCAGACAGTAGTGTATGAAGTGAGACACCTCCTCTCTGCTCAGCTCCTCGGTGAGTTTACACTGCGCCTCAGCGGGGAACAGGACCAGAGGACAGCCGTGCTGGTCAAACACACCTGCACACACACACACTCGTGAGACACACACACACACACTCACACACACCTGATCCGGCGGCTCTTACCGGGGAACACGACCGCACCAGAGTTCAGCACATGCTCTGAGGGCCGGGACGGGGATGAAGGACTCGGGACCCCTGAAACACACACACACACACACCTCAATGACCTGCTCTGAAGCCCAGCTCCACAACACCACAGAAAAACATCCATTTTCTACTTTTTAAAAACTTGGAGTGCCATAATAAACGTCAACTTTCACATAATTTCAGCATGTGATCATTTTGACTTTTTAAAAAGTATAATTATTCCTTAGCAGGTCATACTTCTGACTGACGTCATCACCATTATTGACCACAGCATGATTCAAATTATGGTGCCCTACATCTCTCTCTCTCTCTCTCTCATATCTTCACACGAGCAGAAACACTGTTCAGCACCGCGGAGCGACACACACGCTCACTACACGGTCTAATATACCACAAACCGGGGAGAACACGGTTGACCAGCTCTACAGACTCAAACGGTAACGGTAAAGTGACAGTTGACCCGCTCTCGGAAACGGTAAAGTCCCACAGAAGCACTTGTTGCTCACCTGCACCTGCGCGCGCGCCGTTCATCTTCAGCGCTTCACGCTCTCTCATCTGACGCCTGTGTTTGCACACACACTCCTCCGGGAACTTTATAACACACTGCTCCTGCAGCGGACAGAGAGAGAGTGCGAGCCGGAGTGGGTTCGAGAGTGTCCGCCATGTTTAGCCCATTCAGCGCTGAGTGACCCGGAGCCGAGCGGCCGCGAGCGCGCCTGCTTTATAACGGACAGCCGGTGGGCGGGGCCACGGGACACGTGAACACGCCCACAAACACGAGCAACGTATGAAAACGTCATTTTCGTATGAAACTGTATTACAAAAAAAAAATCTTACCTAGGAAAACAGGTTTAGTTTTTTTTAACTTATTCACAAATTAATTATAACTGATCAAACATTTCCTTGTTTTAAAATTCCAAACAGATCTGTGCAACTACAAAAGCACAAACAACCCTTCTGTAACTTTATTGACATAAGCTGACAAAAACACTCAGTTTGAGGAAACCATACGGGCAAGCCTTGAACATTTATGATAATCAGACCTAAAAGTGGATTGTTTTCTGTCATGTCTGGTAGAACTGGACAGGTCAAACTAATCCCTGTTTACATTACAGATGTTTAAAAAGTTGTCTTTAAGTTCACAAGCACATGATGTTACAGGATTCAGACAGAACAGGAAAATCAGCTCTTCAGACACACAGATCCTGTGACAGAAACACCAGAGCGGCTTTAGTTTCAATGACAATTCACCTGACATCAGATCCAATGTATGTGGGGCCCATATGGGTATGAAATGGGCTGAAAGATGGGCCCCGCGGGTTACATAATGACCCCATGTTAATTGCCTAGAGGAATTTCATGTAGGATTGGTACTAGACCAGACCCAAGTGAGCAACATGCACAAGACCCATCTCGGGCCCCGCTTTAAAAAGGACTTTAGAAAGATGGTGGCTTCATTACTGTATGTTTACACAGAGATTGAGTTAAATTTGTTGACATTATCTTTATAATGCTGCATTATATGCCAATTGTGAAAACACAGCGTTTTTATCAATAGCTTGCATGCATGTGGCTCAAGAAGTATTAAGGATATTCAAATATCTTTTTACAAATTCGTTTTAATTATCATTTTCTTTTAGTATATTTATTAATTAAAGGCACAACATGGTTCAATCCCAGAGAAATAGAAATGTGTATTGACCCATCTGAGAGCCACATAAATATTGTTGAGAGGGTTAGACATAGACAAACATACAAACAATAACATGACATCCAAAAAGACAACAATCCAAGATTTTCCAAAGTTAGTTTAACATTAATAAACAAGAGACTGAACTAAAATATAAAGAGAAATTGAAGAAAAAAAGTTTAAAAAAACAAAATTAAAATAAAGAGGCTAAATTTAACTATTTGTAAATATAATAGGTATGATAAGTTACAAACCCAGTCAGTATTGGAGAAAAAAAGAGAAACATATAAATCTTCACTGTTGAATTATTTCCAATTCTTTAGCAAATACAATTGTGTCAGTGCATTTCTTATTATCTATACATTTAAGAGACTGAACATACAACATAAAATCAGCCAAAGAAACCTTTAAACAAGGGTTAGAATTATTAAATTTACTTTTATAAATGTGAAATGTGCCTAATAAAATCATAAGATTAATCATAACATTTACAGACGTAGTTTTTGACTCAAAATATATAATAACATCTTTGGTTGTTAATACACAATTATGACCTGATTTTCCCAAAATTATTGTTGTGAGGGTTGTGGTGAGTGCCGTCATTGAGGAGCAACACTGCCTCCTGCTGGACACACACACACACACACACACACACACACACACACTCGAGCCTCGCTGGGCTTTCAGATCCGTTTCTGTCCACTTCAGTCCAAATCCAAGTGTGTGAACTGAATCTGATCTAAATATGGAATTACACAAAAAGCAAATGGCGACTTAAATATTTCACAATTTGTGCGTTATAACTCGCAATTTCGAGTTTATATCACACAATTGTGAAAAAAGTCAGAATTGTAATGCTGGGCGTACACCAAAAGACTTTGAAAAGATTTAGAAAAGACTTTATAAGATTATCAGCTCACATCTAAAGACTTTGGGTTCAGAGTTTTTAGTCTCAGACTAAAGATTTTACAAACACTGAGTGAAGTAACAGCAGTTTGTTCAATCAGACAATCACACACACACATGACCTGAGGTTTGATCACATGACTGTGCGCATTAGTACAACTGAAGACTGACTGAACCACACACACACTCTCTCTTTCTCTCTCACACACACACAAAGCTAACTGAACTCTCAACTGAAGATTCAGTCACGTAAACAGTCTCAAAAATATTTTATTGAACAATCTTTTCCTCTGAGTGTTGAACAGACACAGGCAACTAACAGTGAAGCTTCAAATGTGTTTCACTGTTCTGTCCATTACCTCTAATACACAATTCTTTTAAAAGTGCCTTAACACGGACATATTTGAAAATCATGTTTAAAGCCTGACCGTTTCACTAAGGAAAGATTATAAATATATGACACATTTATCAGCTAAATGTAATTTAACACACACACACACACACTGTATGAAATAAAGGAAGAGAGCAAGACTTTCACTATACTGACATATCCACTTCATGTTTATAAATTATTCATGTGTGATGTATGTGAGGTGCAGTCATGATGATGATGATGATGAAGGTCAGTCCCATCTGGAGGTCTTCCTCCTCATGTATCTCTCTCCGTCGCTGTCCACGGCCTCGTACAGCGTCTGGTCGCTCTCTCTGATGGCGTGCAGATACCCGATGTAGCCCACACACAGTGTGATGCTCAGCAGACCCATGGCCATCACCACCTTATTCTGCAGGAGAGAGGAACAACAGCAGAGAACACGGTTACATGATGACATCATCAGATCAATGATTAACCTGACCATAATTAATCACGCAAATTACAGGATTGTCCTTTAAAGGAGTAGTTCACTTTAAAAAAAACTTTAGCTGATAATTTACTCACCCCCATGTCATCCAAGATGTCCATGTCTTTCTTTCTTCTGTCGAAAAAAAAATTAAGGTTTTCGCTCATTTAATAAATAAATAACAAAGTTTAAGTTTTATAAGCTCAAATGCTCGCCTTGCTCTGTTCTGTGTGACTCTCCTGTTCGAACTCTTCATCAAAATGAACAAATCTTTTTCCGAGTCAATTCGTTCACAGAATGAACCAAATGACTCAGAAAAAGATTTGTTCATTTTGATGAACGAGTTCGAACAGGAGAGTCACGAACGCGCATCACAGAACAGAGCAAGGCGAGCATTTGAGCTTATAAAACTTAAACGTTGTTATTAATTTATTAAATGAGCGATCGATTCGCTTGATAAGACCCTTATTCATCGTCTGGAGTCGTTTAAAGCCCTTTGAACAGTTTGCACTGAAAGTGTCTTTTGGACCTTGAACCGTTTGGTCCCCATTGAAGTCCATTATATGGAGAAAATCCTGGAATGTTTTCATCAAAAACCTTAATTTCTTTTCGACTGAAGAAAGAAAGACATGGACATCTTGGATGACATCGGGGTGAGTAAATTATCAGCAAAAGTTTATTAAAAGTGAACTACTCCTTTAAGTTTATATTTATGTGTGTTTCTACATCTAATTTATATAGAAGTATAATTATTATATTATTATTTATTGATTTATTTTAATAAGAACGTTCACATTAAAATGTCTTGGGAACTTTTGTTTCATGTTTTCATTTATTTTTGTTCCTGAATGACTTTTCTCTTTTATGTATCATGTTTTATTTTTCTCAGCCTTTCAGTGGTTAAAATTCATCAGTTTAATTAAGTTTTTAAATCAAAACAAAAGGTAAGATGAATAAACCATTTCAGTTTTTATGGTGTGAATTGTGAAAATTAATTACGTTATTCTCGTCCATCAGCTGTAGTCTTAACTATAAAAATTTAAAACATATGAATTCACAATTATTAGTAATATATACTCAAAATTGTGACATACTACTAAGTAATCGAAAGTATGATTAAAAAGCCGAAATTAAAACAACGACTGTCGTACTTTGTAATATCATAATTTCGTTATAGTTATAATTTCGGTTTGCTGTCATCTTTCGACTTCATAATCATGATTTACACCTCATAGAAACGACTCGTCATGTCAGCTGATTTTGAGCAGCGATGGTGTGTTTCTTCTGTTGTGTGTGTGTGTGTGTGTGTGTGTGTGTGTGTTCACTCACCGGCCTGATGAAGAGCTCGGGGTTGACGGCGCGGAACAGAGAGGTGGTGTTGAGGCCGCGGAGGCCGGGGCTCCTGTAGCTGCTGTCCGGCTGCCGAGGGCCTGATCCCCCGCTGCCGCTGCCGTCCTGCGGGGGGGTCCCCATCTCCTCTCACACACACACTCACTCTCTCACACACTCACAGCTGTCGAGCGGAGCGCAGAAATCACAGCCGAACACACGCTGAACGAGAGTAAACACTTCTTCTTCTTCGAGGTCTTCGCAGCTCTCCTCCACATGTCGCATTACCGCCCCCTGCTGTTCTGTGGTTAAGCCGCTTCATTTTAGTCTCCGTTCCTCCCTCGCGCACTGTCTGCTAATTCTATTCATTCACAGAGCTGATATTATGTCCATGAATTTCATTTATTATTGCCATGCCCTCCACCCTTTATATCTCGTCACGTGTCCTTCTGTGTCCTTCAAGATATTTTGTCCCACAGGAAGACGAAAGAAACACAGCGCTCTCTGCTGTCGATGAGTGTGAAGGGATTTCATCTTTTTATAATGATGTTATGAATGATATCTTTACTCATGAAAGTATATATCTGCATTTTAGCATATATCTATCGCAAACATTCCTCTACAAGATTAAACCCCCTGCATTATTAATCAATATATGGCTGTATATTGCGTATCTAAATAGAGTTAAAGACAATAAGACAATGTTTAGACAATATTAATAGACAATATTTTATTTGACATTCCATCAATAGTCTGACACAGTTCAGGGCAAACGGATCACAATCAGACCTTGATCAGCTCAACAGACTAGAGTCCTTATATCTCTCTATATTATTATGTTTTAGATTATATTCCAATGCGTTGTTCTGGTTTTTCCTCTTTATTTACAACAATACTTGCACTGGGAAATAAAGGCAGAGCTTTCATGTAAAGCCCATAGAGTTGATTATGTTTCCTGTTGACATTAGATTGATTTCATCAGTGTGTGTTTACGAAGCTTCAGTCCGAGTGTTTAAATGTGTTATTGAGCAATCATTAATGTGCATTTAGACACCGTCTGTGGGCTTTTTACCTTGTTCTTATTGCTTTCTGTATGTTGATCTGGTATATATACTCCTTTTGCAGCTGATTTGGTTTATACCACGATGGGAAACTGCCAAATATTTTCAACCAATTTAATTGTCAACGGATATAAACTCTATATAAAGGTAAGATGAGTATTTTTCATTTTATATTGACCAAGTGCTTTTGTGTAATTGCAAAAATCTGAAATATGTATAAAGTGATGAACTTAACGAAGCCAGCCGAACTCCCGCAGATAAACAGCTACAGACTGAAATGACAGTATTGCCAGTTAACTGTAGTGTGTGTGTGTGTCTCCTATCTGGCACACACACCTGAGGTCATGGAGGATCTCAATCAGGTGTTGAACAGTCGAGACACGTCACGGGGACCCGGACCGGAAGCACTGCGCTACTGTATGTGCTGTCTGCTTTAGCACACATGACCAGCCGAATACGTGGACACAGGGCCCGGAGAGGCCGGCTGGATCATCAGTTATTCAAGCTCAAACAGTGCGAGGTGTGTCATTAAAACTGCATGTGTTGCCGGTCGTGTTACTCTACACCAGTGCTGGCTGTGAGAGATGAACACACACACTTCACACACATGCTAATGACTGATCAGGGATCAGACTGGAAAAACACTTCACTTTATCACATATGACTCTATGGCTGTTCAGGAACAACATCTGTGGAACAATGCACACACACACACACACACACACACACACACACCTGTAATGCTACTTTACTACCAAAGGCAATGAGTTCTGTTAAACATGAATACTTCTACAGTTACTCACATTCACATTACAATACACACTCACCTAAAGGATTATTAGGAACACCACACTAATACTGTGTTTGACCCCCTTTCACCTTAATTCTACGTGGCATTGATTCAACAAGGTGCTGAAAGCATTCTTTAGAAATGTTGGCCCATATTGATAGGATCGCATCTTGCAGTTGATGGAGATTTGTGGGATGAAGCTCCCGTTCCACCACATCCCAAAGATGCTCTATTGGGTTGAGATCTGGTGACTGTGGCGGCCATATTGGTACAGTCAACTCATTGTCATGCTCAAGAAATGATTTGAAATGATTCATGGTCATTATCCTGCTGGAAGTAGCCATCAGAGGATGGGGACATGGTGGCCATAAAGGGATGGACATGGTCAGAAACAATGCTCAGGTCGGCCGTGGCATTTAAACGATGCCCAATTGGCACTAAGGGGCCTAAAGTGTGCCAAGAAAACATTCCCCACACCATTACACCACCACCACCAGCCTGCACAGTGGGAACAAGGCATGATGGATCCATGTTCTCATTCTGTTTACGCCAAATTCTGACTCTACCATCTGAAATCGAGACTCATCAGACCAGGCAACATTTCTCCAGTCTTCAACTGTCCAGTTTTGGTGAGCTCTTGCAAATTGTGGCCTCTTTCTCCTATGTGTAGTGGAGATGAGTGGTACCCGGTGGGGTCTTCTGCTGTTGTAGCCCATCCGCCTCAAGGTTGTGTGTGTTGTCTGCATACCTCGGTTGTAACGAGTGGTTATTTCAGTCAAAGTTGCTCTTCTATCAGCTTGAATCAGTCGGCCCGTTCTCCTCTGACCTCTCGCATCAACAAGGCGTTTTGGCCCACAGGACTGACCCATACTGGATGTTTTTCCCTTTTCACAGCATTCTTTGTAAACCCTAGAAATGGTTGTGCGTGAAAATCCCAGTAACTGAGCAGATTGTGTAATACTCAGACCGGCCCAAATAAGTAGACATTATTAGTCTAAAAAACACTAAATTCAAATGTCAAATAACGGGCATTTTTAGCTGAGAGTATTTTTGTTTATTTTTTGTGCACAAAAAGTATTCTCGTCGCTTGATAAACTTCAGATTGAGTCACTGTAGACAGTGTGTGTGGAGTCTGTGCTGTGGATGGAGGCCGTCAGGAACACGTCTGAGCGGTTTGCACTGCACTCGACGCTGTTTACACTGCTAACACTGCCGGTCATGAGCTCAGCATCTCCCAGCTCAGCCGTCTGATTGGCCGCTCGCTCATCAGCTGGTAGAGCTTCCCTGACTCCAGAGGCATAGTTACCAAACAGGTGGGGCTCCGGCGGCAGGTGTGTTTGACTATCAAATAGCATTCACAGAGGAGAGACGACGGCGGCAGGGATCAGGATCACACTACACCACAGGTGAGGACTTCCTTATCAGCTTAAAATGCCTTTTGCCTTTGCCACTTGGTGAAATAATTCTGATTCTGAAACAGTTTTATGAAAATGTTACTTCTGCATGTTCTCTAAATGTCAACTCTTAATGTATTAAAACATTTTTTTCTCTCATGGTTATGAGAACGCTACAGGAACCTTCCTTTTATCATTCTGTAAACAGGAACGCTAGTTTTGAATGTTCCCTAAAACAAGAAACAATTACAAAATATATAGCTATTTTTTGACGTTTGTTCCAGAAAGTTCTGCTCTGAAAACATGTGTGCAACAAGTACAACTTGATATCTGTCGAGGATAGTGCTCTTGCTCTCGTACAACGGTCCACGTTAATGATTCAAACTTAAAAATAAAGGTTCCCTTTCACAGCAATGCCATTGAAATAACTATTTCTGGCTGAACAGTTCAGTAGAATAAAATAAAAACGTGTTTTAATAATCCAAAGGACCTTCTGAAAGGGTCCACAAGAGTGAAAGGTTCTTCAAGGAGCCATCAATACCAATACAAAACATTTCCTCCTTGATTTGACATTAAAAACCCTTTTTTTGTTCCCCAAAACCTTTCATAGCTATTTTAATCTTCTTTTTCCACTATAAAGGACCTTCTTGGGCAACGGAAAGATTCCAAGAAAGCTAAAGGTTCTTCAAGGAACAATTGATGCCAATAAATAACTAGTTTTCCCCTGATTTGCCATTAAAGGGTTAGTTCACCCAAAAATGAAAATTAAGTCATTAATTACTCACCCCCATGCTGTACCAACCCCGTAAGACCTTCGTTCATCTTCGGAACACAAATGAAGATATTTTTGATTAAATTTGAGAGGTGGATCACTACCACATAGACTGCCTAAGGGGTCGAAACTTGACGAGAGTTCGAGAGATTTCCACGACGGATGCGCGAGAACTTAACAAGAAGTAGTAGAAGAAGAACGTCCTCTTCTCAGTTCTCGCGCATGCGTCGTGGAAATCTCTTGAACTCTCGTCTCAGGCCCCGTCCACACTACTGCGTTTTCGTTAAAAAACGAATACGATCTCCGTCCACACCAGCGTTTTATCTGCGTATTAGAAATGATGTCCGTCCACATTAAAACGACTGAAAACGCGGATCACGTGACCATTCACCAACACTGGGCATGCGCGTGCCGGTCAGGGATTGACGAATCAGGGAAGGACACGTCATGATGACTGATAACACCCAATCATAAAACATTTCTGAAGTCCTACGTTTTGTCTCGACCACACACTAAATCGGAGATTTTAAACGCAAAACGCAGCTGCAGCGTTTCTAAACTTCTCCGTTTTAGGTCTTCATTTTTCCCATTTTAGACTGGACGGGAGGTGCAAACGTAGCAAAAGGTCTCCGTTTTTAAACAAAAACGCAGTAGTGTGGACGGGGCCTCAGGCCTACAAGGAAGAAAAGGAATAGTCGAATAAAGTCGTTATTTTTGTTTGTTTTTTTGCACAAAAGTATTCTCGTCGCTTGATAAACTTATAGTTGAGCCGCTGAAGTCACTTGAATATTTAAACATTTTCTTCATTGACTTTCTGGGCCGTCAAGTTTTAATCCCTTAGGAGCCTATGTGGTAGTTATACAGCTCTCAGATTTAATCAAAAATATCTTCATTTGTGTTGAAGATGAACGAAGGTCTTACGGGGTTGGTACAGCATGGGGGTGAGTAATTAATGACTTAATTTTAATTTCTGGGTGAACTAACCCTTTAAAGAACAATTTTTTGGTTCCCCAAAGAACCTTTCAGTTATCCGTTCTTAAAATAACTATTTTGACCATCTTCTGCAACAGAATGGTCCACAGGAGTGAAAGGTTCTTCAAGGAACCATCAATACCAATACAGAACATTTCCCCCTTGATTTGACATTAAATACCCCTTTTTTTGTTCCCCAAAACCTTTCATAGCTATTTTAATCTTCTTTTTCCACTATAACGGACCTTCTTGGGCAACGGAAATATACCAAGAAAGCTAAAGGTTCTTCAAGGAACCATCGATGCTAATAAATAACTAGTTTTCCCCTGATTTGCCTTTAAAGAACCATTTTTTGGTTCCCCAAAGAACCTTTCAGTTATCAGTTCCTAAAATAAGTATTTTGACCATCTTCTGCAACAGAATGGTCCACAGGAGTGAAAGGTTCTCCATGGAGCCACTATGCCCCGTTCTCGAGAGTGTGTATGACGACCGCGTAACTCTGAGTTTCCTCCGCAGCGGCCCGATGAAACATGAACTGGGGGTTCCTGGAGAATGTGCTGAGCGGGGTCAACAAGCACTCGACGGTGGTGGGGCGGGTGTGGCTCTCCATCCTCTTCGTGTTCCGCATCCTGGTGTTCGTGGCCGCCGCCGAGCAGGTGTGGAAGGACGAGTTCAAGGACTTCGTGTGCAACACGCAGCAGCCGGGCTGCGAGCAGGTGTGCTTCGACCACTTCTTCCCCATCTCGCAGGTGCGGCTGTGGGCCCTGCAGCTGATCATGGTGTCCACGCCGTCGCTGCTCGTGGCGCTGCACGTGGCCTACCGGGAGCACCGAGAGAGCAAGCACAAGAGGCGGCTGTACCGGGACAAGGGCAGCATCGACGGAGGCCTGCTCTTCACCTACATCATGAGTCTGGTCCTCAAAACCAGCTTCGAGGTGGCCACCCTGCTGGCCTTCTACTGGCTGTACAGCGGCTTCCACGTGCCCCGGCTGCTCCAGTGTGAGGAGAGCCCCTGCCCCAACACCGTCGACTGCTACATCGCCAAGGCCACGGAGAAGAAGATCTTCCTCTACATCATGGGCTGCACCTCCATCCTGTGCATTGTGCTGAATGTGGTGGAGATGCTGTACATCGTGTCCAAGACGTGCTGGAAGTGCTTCAGCAAGAGGTACGCCCCGGTGCGGCCTCCCTCCACGCCCACGCTCGGCTCCAAGGAGAACGGCCTTCACCCGGACAGCCTCAGGCTCGGCTCGCCACAGCTTCAGTCCGTGTCCAAGGAGAACGGCCTTCACCCGGGCCGGCCGGACAGCCTCAGGCTCGGCTCGCCACAGCTTCAGTCCGTGTCCAAGGAGAACGGTCTTCACCCGGGCCGGCCGGACAGCCTCAGACTCGCTGCGGCCTGAACACTGCGGCGATGCTCATGCTGAACAAACCTGTGCTTTTCCACTGGTGCCTCAAATGCAAATAACTTACCAGTCATGAGTCGCTATGACAGAATGCACTATTAAAGGGGAAGAGTGAGCACTTCCCATATCTTTAGTTGCATTGTATACATTTCGTCATTTGAGTTAGAATCTATGCAAATTAGACAAATGTCCTCATTCTTGCAAACCAAGGTCAAAACACAACCCAGATGGCTTTGAATGCAGGTTTATCTGAAGTTACTCTACAACAGTGTTTAGAGCTGAGAGTCAAATAAGTTGGAGCTGTAAAGGTCATGGTAATACAGTCAACATTTGAAGTGGATAAAAACCTTTCATCAAAGTTTTAAACAATACCCGTTCTTGTTCTTTTCGTTCTTTTTTGATCGACCTCAAATGTTGACTTCTGTATTAATAGATTAATTTTTGTATGATAAACAATTGTGCTAATGTCTAATGCACACCCAGAAGCACTGGATTATACTGCACTTATTTAAATACTGCTTCTTTTTCACGTCTAAAATAAACATCCTTGTCAGATAACGTGGGAAACTGAGTGGCTTGAGAACTCGCTGTAAAAGCGATACCCACTAGATATGACGAGCTGATGTATACAGAAGGGTCTTATTTAGGGATAAACGATTTATCCAACACTACATTGAAAATGTGGCCGATATATTTAAGCCTGTAAATAAAGGATTATTTCCTTCAGCTGAGACGGTTCAGATGCGCACTGTTCTCCATGATGTTTTTGAATTGCTTGAAATATGTTTGGAATCACTACAGTCAAGTGCAACACAAATCTGCCATATGGTTCCCACACCTTGGTTAACTTTAAATTCAAGGACCTTTCAAGGACTTTCCAGGTTCAACAACCCTCAAACTGAAGGATTAATGTGGGACACATCTGTTGTCCAACAAATAACATTTGTTGCAAAACAAAACAACAAATAACACTACCTCGCGCAGAAAACACTTAAAGGGATACTCCGCTTTTTTTTTGGAAATAGACTCATTTTACAACAGTTGAGTTTTATCGTTTTCGAATGTTTTCAGCCGATTTTCTGATATTTAGAAGAGTATCACTATCCAGACAGTTTCTGGTGTCATTGACTTCCATAGTAGGATACTATATGTATGGAAGTCAATGAGACCAGAAACTATCTGGTTACTGATATTCTTCTAAATATCAGAAAATCGGCTGAAAACATTCGAAAACGGTAAAACTCAACTGTTTAAGGGAGTGGTTAAATTAGCCTATTTCCAAAAAAAATGTGGAGTATCCCTTTACGTAACGCGTAAATGCGCGTAACTAATGTAAATCAAGCAAGCTAGTATGTAAAGGCCATGAATTGTTGGTAAAATATTAATATTAGCCTATATAAAATACAAATAATTTGGATTTTATTCCAGATAACTTCTTGCACAAAACAAATTTAAGCATTGTCAAGGACCTATATCTATGTATATTTATTTTCAAAAACTTTCCAGGGCCTTGAATATTTTTTTTTTTTTTCAGATTCATAAACTTTCAAGGATTTCAAGGACCCGAATTATGAGAACATCATTATAATTGTATGATTGGGACATGAGACTTCTGTTTTTATACCCAGGCACTCAAAAATTAAAAAGAAATTAGGATTTAGATATATCAGCCAATATATCGGTTATCGGCATTCAAATATAAATAATTATCAGACAAAATGTTCATATCGGTGCATCCCTAGTCTCATTCACCCTTGTGTCAGACTCTAAAATCTATTCCTCTATCAATGTATTATAAACAATGTCTGTTTGTATGATAATGGCTTTTGTACTGAGCTAATCATATTTTCCTAGAATTTCAATAAAACACTGTTTAGCGTGTAAGCTGTAGTATCACCGCCCTTTTTTTGAATAGACATGGAAATGCACATTTCAAACTTATATGGTTGTAATTCAAGAATGCTTTGGAACATGGATGTAAGATTGGTCTCGTTTTAAAGAAGAGGCAGATTTTTGTAGAAGTGAAATAAATTATGAAAGTGAAGTAGAAAAAAAGTTATAGAAGTTTGAGTTTATGGAAATAAATGTAAAATAATTAATTATTCATATTTTATATAAAATATATATTTTCAAAACCTGGGCGACTAAAACTGCAGGAGAATCAAAAGTAAAATTCTGAACAAGTTTAAAATGTTAGGTTGATATCTCAGTACATGAGCTTTCAGTGAGATGTTGTTGAGCGCAGTACCGAACGCTTCCACTAGGGCACAACCAGACTCCATTACTGCCCATATAAGGGCACCTCCATTTCCATACATGTTTTGAGTGATCTAAACCATCATTTCCACAATTTTCATACAATTTATGAAGTAGGCATCCTATTAAGAAGTAGTACGGGAAATTCAACCTCTAAGAAACATACAAAGAACACGCACACAGCAACACATTTATATTTAAAACATTTTCAGACCTTTTTTTCTAAAATAATTGAATGGATGCAATCTTTTGAAATCTTGGCATGAAAACAAACTGAGGTCTCTACCATTTTTTCATGATTTTTCACTATTTCAAAATACCGGTCTGAACACACCTTAGGAGTATGAAAATATTCTTGCTGCAAATTGATAAATTACAGCTATCTATTTTGAAAATTGGTTGAAAATATGGAAATAAGAGATTGTAAGCTTTTAAATGATATATAGTTTGTCAACATTATTTAAAGTTTTTTACAAAGATATTATTGTTATAAACATATAATGGGAAAAATGTACCACCTGTGGGACAGTGATCGTTAGGACACAATCTCTAAAAACCATGTTTACATTATAATGTCCCTGTAACTCTATGCATAACCATGTATTCAAGAAAACACAGCATTATATTGGACATCACAATCACCGTTCCAAATCATACGACTGTGCCTTTAAGGACGAGACCAACACGGAGTAACAAAATGCAAGCTGTATTAAATTGGTTGCTATTGATTAACATACAGACTGCTGGTGGCAGTAGTTGATCAAAGCGCCACACACAACATTGTTGACAAATTTCCGATTTACAAGGACCAAAACAGTTACGAATTATTACACAGCACTACATAACATCTGAATTGATAATAATTCACTTTCAGCTGGATAGAAAAAGAGTCCAATGGAATATTAAAAAGTACGAGTCTATACAATACTCAAAAAAGGAAATAAAAAAAAAACTCCAAAGGCAACAGAAATGTGCTGAACAGCTTCATAAGGACGAACATGCTTTAGAGGTATTTCATCATCTACTGCAACTATAAAGTGAGCTTAAACTTACACAGTTCTGTTAAGTAATAAACATCGCACTAGGGGGCATTTAAGATGTGGGTGTAGTGTATTTCAGATCACAGAACGTCCCCACAGCTCCTCGACAAGCGACCATCTTACAGCAGTCGCGTCAGGATAGAGGTAAACGACCTCCAGTTAAAAACTAATGATTGGGCACTGATTTGCAGCAAGTTCATCACCACATCTATCCTGAGTTCAGACAACATGACACGAGGGTCTGTACACTAGTTGTCTTTTTCAAGGATAACTGTGGGTCGCATTTCATGAAGCTGCTTAAGAAGAATTTCAAGGACATCGGAAAAAACTTTTTGCACCTCAAATGTGACATTGCTGAGGGAGGTCAACTTCTGGGGATTTTTAAACTCCACAAGCTTGACGACATCTCTCGAGTGCAATTGTGCGTCAGATCGTTTGCACACGACTGTCGCAGTCTTTAGGTGGAAAGCAGTCTGCAGTCTTTTGTGCGAACTTCCGTTCAGCGGTACCGTTGCCTTTCTCTTATGGGACGTCTTTGTTTCCTGGAGGAACTGAAGAAAGGACACCTCAAATCCAATGGGCTTGAACGAACTCAGCAGGGTGTTCTGACCAGACACGTCGTCCTGTGTCATGGTAGCGCTGGAGGACATGGAATCGGTGTTCAGGTCCACATAGTTGACTGCACAACTCCTCGCAGTCCTCGGTCTCGTCACCCTTTTAGGGCCCAAGGACTTCTTCTTTAAACAGTCGATCTTGCGCGGACGCCCCCTCCGTCGCTTGACCACCACCGATATCTCCGAGCAGGTGTCCGAAGGCTTGCTGTCTGACAGATCGACGTCCTCCGTGCTCTCCTTCTCAGACGTAGGCTTGGAGAACTCGGACTCGCTCTGGCCCACCTCAGCGACCTCATCGTTCTCGGTCGTCTCAATGGAGCTCTCCTCGGACTTGTCCGTGTCGTCGCTCCGGGAAGCGATGCGCTTGTACTTGGACCGGGGTATCTTTTTACAGTAGATGAAGTTGCTCCTCTGCTCTTCCAGGTACTGCTTTGGGAGCCCATGCTGAAGGTAATGTTTCATTATATTTCGCTCAGAACTGGTCACCGTTTCGCAGCCCTTGATCATGCAAGCGTACTGCAGTTGTAAGCGTTTCGTGCACATGGCGGCGGCCTCTTCCTGGGTTTTCAAAATAGGTTTCCCATACTTAGTCCAATTACTTTTATTAGTTTTCCTCTTTTTAAGAGCTACCTTCTTGATGGCTAACTTCTTGATAGCTGCCTTTTTGATAGCTACCTTCTTGATAGCTACCTTCTTGACGGGTTTCTTGTTAGTCTCTCTGTTTTCCTTCTCGACAACTTCCATCTTTTCACACTTCCTGGGACGACCCAGTTTAATCCCACTCCCGCCTTCTCGAGGGTTCATGAGCAGCCGTTTGTACACCTCTTGGTGTTTCTTCATGGTGTGCCGCAGTAGATTTGAGCGTGTGCTATAAGCGCATTGACATCCTTCCACCTGGCATCTGTACATCCCTTCTATGGGCTCAACTTTTGAGGGATTGGTTTGTTTATGCTCTTTGTCGACATGGCTGATGTATTTCCAGAAAGCAGTGAAGGTCTCCGAGCAGTTTGGCTGATCACATTGAAACCTGCCTAGGTTGATACTGCACAACCAGGCACCTGCTTTCTCAAGGGTTAACTTGTGGAGAAGAAGGTAGTGCTGGAGCAAGTCTGTAACGGACTGAAAAATGCGGGAACAGTCTTTGACTTGACACCTGAGCTCATCCACTTCCTTCATGTCCACGTCCAACTTGTCTTCACTCTCCTCATTTCCATCCTTGTCCTCGACCTCCTCTTCGCTCTGTTCATCTTGGCTGTTGACCTCAAATTTAGGCAAAGACGACTGATGCACGGCTTTATAATGCAGGATCAAATTCTGTTGGATTGTAAAAGCTGCCACACAGCCCTGGTGAACACAACGATAAGGTCTATAAGGACTAAAAATGTCATCGATCTCTGCTTTTTTATCTTTTGTTTTTTTGGGAGATTCTTTTGGCTTTGCCACTCGAGGCTTGCTAAGTTTGGGCCTTTTGTCCAATGACTGATTTAACGTCTGTACTGGGGCACAAGGATTCTGGGTAAAAGGAGCAATGGGCAGTATCTCTTTAAGTGGCGACACATGGGTTTGACCAAAAACAGAAGACTTTGTGGGAAACCATCCCTTTGCGTTCGGATCCATTCTTGGAGTCACCGAAGAACAGCCAGACACGATCACCGAAGGCTGAACAGCCAACTGAGCTTGCGGTGTTACTGTATGTGTTGCCAATGCAGGACCTTCGACTTGAGGCACAAAAGAAGGTTTCTGGACTAGCAACGGAACAATGCAACGTGACTTTTTGACATTAAATTCTCTCTTGATACCTGAAGAACATTTAGCATCTTTCGGCGGTTTGCGTGCATCCACACGTTGAATTTTTTTAACTGGTTTGGGGGTTTCTGACACCGGACAAGGGCTCCCTGCATCACTATCCAGGAGTCTGTGAATGGGCTTAGGCCTAATTTTCATCCGCTTTATTTGTTCCTGTGAAAAGTTATGAATTGACACATAATGGGCTTTGAGATTGGAGTTGCGTGTGAAGGCCTTGGAACATTTTTGACACTCGAAAGGGGCAACATTAAACTGGTCTTTCATTTGACTTAACATTTTATCAGTGTAATTGTGGACCTTGACAAGGTGTTTAAAAAGTGCATCTTTCGTCATGCAACTGTACTTACAACCATTAGTGTCACATACAAATGGTTTCACATAAATTGGTATCTCCTTGGGTAACTCATTAGGTTCTGGTTGTGGCTTATTAGGCTGTGCTTCACTCACTGCAGGAACGGCCACAGTTTCGGTAACCTCACTGATTTCTCTGTCTAGGTCAAGATTCTCGAGAGCTTTTTGGAGTTCCAACACTTCATCCACTTCGGTTGTGGGCATATTGCTGGACTGATCATTGACCCCACTTCCCGAAGGAAGAGACGAAACAGGGTGAATTACGGCATCATTTGGACTCATGTCACCCAATTGCGAAACTGCCTCGACAGGGACTTTGGCTGTGTTTTCCACAGGTTGCAGCTCACTTTGAGGTGCATTCTCAATCAAGTTTGAGGCATGTTGTGGATCCCCGATGTCAGGACTTGCTACAGACATTTGCGAGTAGGAACTGTCAACACTTGATCCACGAGGCAAGCTGCTTTTTTTGTAAAGGTCTCCAGCCAATATCTGTTCACGTAGTCTTTCTTTGACGCTCTTTTCAGACACCAGGTTTTGAGCAAGACTTGCCATGGCTGCCAGAAGTCCATCATTTGACAAGTCACTTGCACTGTCGGTTGTTCTTTCCTTGATGTCTTTCATTTTGTTTAATGTTTCAGCTTGTAGGATTTGACTGACATGATCTGATGAACCGCTATTCAGGCTGGATGTGGATTGGTCATCAGCCAACAATTGAGAAAGAAGAGGATCACTGACATTGTCACTAAACAGTGGGTTAGACATCTCAGAATAACTCGCTTGAAGCTGATGTTTGACACTACCAGTATGCTGTATGACACTAGTTTCAGACATACGGCTGCCCTGTGGAGCATATGGACCACAGGGGTTAGGAACCGTCAGCTGTTGTCCAGAACTCACACAAATATTTGACGGGCTCTGCTTGAAGACACCCCCCGTCTGTTTGCCATTGCTGTTATAGGTGCCATTGGCTTGGGGAAAAGTGACATTTGGGTATAGTTTTGGATCAAGAGGGCCCTTACTCTGTGGCAAGTTCACATATGAAGACGGTGCTGGATGGGGCGAGTTAAGAAGATCAAGAAATGAGCTGGGGAGGTCCGCTGTCAAGTCAGCTTCATCAAATGGTTTGCAATGAGCCCGTTTTGACAAATGTCCTCCCAGAGACTTAGGACTCGGGAATTCCCTATAACACCTGCAGCAAATGAACTTGCCATCTTTAATAATCGCAGGCCATTTTGTTCTTTTGCTTCGTTTTATCTTTTTGCTGCCTTTATCATTGGAAACATTTCCAGTGTTATTCTGACAACTTGGAGAACTGCTATTTGAAGGGGGAGTTTCATTGATCTGAAGTGGTAAACCTAGTGGTAAAGCTGTGTCGCTCTCCAACTTCACCACACACTGACTATTAGTTACTGAAGCGAAATTATCATTTGTTTGCCGTGTGTAATCTGCGGGAGAATCTTTAGAAACGGAATTGTTCAAGCGGTCATTGAAAGAGGGCAAGACCGACATTTGAGCAGATCCCAAATTTGTGTCTACTACTGAATTAGGGCCGATAATTTGCTGCGGTGGACTGAGATTGCCGACTGCATGTATACTTTCATCTGAGGTGCCATTGAGTTTTTTAACACTGTCTGCTTGGTAAACATTGGTATTATTCTGCGGCTGAAGAGTAGTATAGCTCATACCTCTCTTCTGTGCGTCCTCACTAGAAGCTGCATTCATGCGAGTAAATTGACTGCTAGAAAGTGTGTTCATTGACTGAGAATTACAAATCTGCTGTTGGAGTATTGAATTGTTCCTGGGGTCCCACAAGTGGTCTGCTGCCATTTGAGACGGATTTGTACTATTTCCAAGCTGAGAGAGCACAATGGGATCTAATATATTGTCCATTTCATTGGTACGGATATGCCCTGGGGAAGCAGTGACTTGAGAGGAGACAGAAGGGTAGTTGGGGTTCTGTGGGGCAACGGTGCAGTTGGTTGGGTAGGGAGGATGCTGGCTTAGGAGATTCGGTGTCTGAACACCAGGGCAGGCGACTCTTTGACCCAACTGCTCTTGAGGACTCACAACTGAATTGAGGCTTCCGTTCACAGGAACAGATCTGAGCGTGGATGGGACTGCAATATTGTTCTTCTTCGCTAGTTTCCACTGTGTGTAAAATTCAGGGTGAACCGCCCTCATGTGCTTAGTAACACTTCTGTAAGAGCTATAGTCTCGAGTACACGTTTCAAAGGGACATTTGTGTCTCTCTTTGTTTTTCACCACTTGGACAACATTCACGTCTACTGGTTTCACCGGAACTTTGTTCTCCAATACTTGCCCATTATTTGGCATGGAGGCCATTTGTAGAGGAAGGGTCTGAGAAACAGGAGGAAGCATCTGACCCAAAGAAACAAGTGGTGCTGCATTGTGGCAAGTCTGCGCTGGAGAGGCCATGTTGCTGCTACTACACAGGCTCGGATATGACGTTTGAACCGGGGCTAAAGGATTAGGACCGAACTGCGGGAATACTCCATTATTATTGTTGTATAATGGCGTAGTACGTGAATCAGCTGTCTGCAGCTGACCATCAGTTGGTGGGACAGGCAGAAAGTCTTCTAATACACTCTGGTATGAAGATGTAGACGGCATGGGATCTGAATCACTCATCAAGGCCTCCAAAAGAGATTCCTCCGGTCTATGCTGAATTATGTGAGGCGCTTGAGTTCCCACAGACTGGCCCAAGAGGTCATTGATCTCCGGGATTTGCTGTTGGATGGGATGTTGTTCAGGTTTACTTGTCCCAGAATGGACACACCCTTGAGTGGAAGCTGCAAAAGCGCTACTTAGCATATTTTCAACAGAATGCTTTATCCCCATGCCAGATGGACGATCTTCTTGAGATCCTGTGCTGTTTTCATTGAAATTTGAGACAGGCAGAGCAGAGTCCTGATCTATTGGTTTGGAGTGGTCTGGATGAGGTTGAATACTTGGACTGTCAGTGCCTTGGGCTTCCACTTTTATGACATGACTCTCAGCATGGAGGTCTAACTCGGTCTGTGAATGAAACACTTTACCACAGTCTGGTGCTTTGCAGGTAAATGTTTTGTAATGCTGTGCCTCATGATCATACAGTCTGTAGGCTTCGTGGAAAATCTTGCCGCAGCCTGGAAACATACACTTAGCCTTGAAGACTGGATGGTCTTTCTTATGCACGATCAGTTCGGCATTGGAGTCAAAGCTGGCTTTGCAATTAAGCTGTATGCAAATGTATGGTTTGGTGCCACAGTGCACCTGTAGGTGATCATTTAAGTGATCGACACTGACAAACTGACGACGGCAATACTGGCACACCACTTTTGTGTTCTGCATTTCAAGGAAGCACTTGGCATCCTCATTGTCGCCATGATCTTTCACATGGGAAACAAGATTTCGGAAATATTTAAACCCCCTCCTGCAGCTTTGGACCGGACAAATATTCCCATCACAACTGTTTTTGAAGTCCAAGTAATCAGAGTCATTGGCAGCTCCATTACTAAGCTTGTTGGATTGCCCAGCACCACTGTTGTTTTTTGTCTTGTTTTTGCGCCCCTGATTTTCACTGTTTTTAGCTTTCAGGGCGGCTATGACAGGAGCAGCCGTTTTGGGGTTCGATAATTGCTTGCTAGTCTTCATTGCAGCAAGGCGCTCTTTGCAAGAAAGTTTAACATGCGATGCAACATGTGGTTCAAGGGTCTCTTTTGTTTCAAAGGTCTCTAAACATATTGGGCAGCTGTAGGATCCATCTTTGAAGTGAGTCTGCGCATGACGCACTATTCGGTGACCGAGAAACTCCTTATCGCATAAAACGCAGTACTGCATGTAAGCCTGCCAGTTTCTAAACCTTGCCGAGACGAATCCTTTCCCTCTCAACTTTTTCAACTCTCTGTTCTTCTGCTTCTGATCTTCCATTTCATTTAGTTCATTGGTTGTATCCAGAAAGTGCTGTGAGACATCCTTGAACTCCTCACTAAAGATGCCGGTCTCTTCCCCTAACTCCTCAGGGTCACCGTCGTTCAGTTCATCAATGGAGGACACAATTGAGGCCTCTTCGCCCATTAGACCCAAACAGTGGCGCTTTAATGCCTTCCAGTTCCAGTACTCGGGGTCAAAAGGCCACAGGGTTTTGAGGACTAAAAGGAGCTCACAGCGCAGCGAGTTCGATACCGGCAGGTCTTCCTCATCTAGCTTCTGGTCTGGCTCGTTGTAAAGAGTTTCCACCGCGTAGTAAGAGTCCACGGTTGGCTCCAGGAGAAACTCTGTCAGTTGGCAGGCTCTTTTGACCTCCAGGTCAGAGGGTAAGAGGCAGGAAATGGTTTTGCAGACAGTGGCCTTGGTGTTCCCTTCGCACGATTCCAATCGCAGAGCTCGTATGCAGATCTCAACACAAGTCGAAAGTCCAACTTTGTCCATCTATTGATTCGGAAAAGGAGTATTTAGTTTTCAAGATAGATGATGACGTATAATATTAACAGCAAGAAGGCGAGAAAAAGAACCGGCTCACCTCTGACTGGATGACTTTGATGAAGAAGAGTAGGTGGAACACAGTTTTAGACAGAAATGACATCTGACGGCATCTGTCCAGAAAGCCTTGATCTGAAGGCTCTAGCCGCTTGAGCAGTTTTCCCCAGAACAGAGTCAACTCCCTGCCAAAGATTACAAACAACGTCCGTCAAATTATTTATAAATAGCACACTTTAAATTAAAAGGACTTTTTAACCCCTTAACTGTCACCGTCCCGGTACGCCTATCTTTACTTCACTATATTTCTATTAAATCTTAATCTAATTATGACAAATTATATATTGTTGGAAAAGTCTAAGACTTCTAAATAAATTTTCCACCCCTGTTTCGTGTTACAAATTATGTAGGAAGAGTAATTGATGAATTTATGACAAATAAATGAGTGCACCACCAAAAATTTTGACCTTTGTCACAAAAAGTCGATGCACCCACTTTTAATCATTGAAACTTCTGTTTTTATGCTAAAAGTTCATAATAAAACATAATCTAGTATTTTTCAATAAAAAATAATAATATAATATTATCCTCTAAAAATTATAATATATATATATATATTATCCTCTAAAATATAATTTTTTTATCGCCTTTTTTATTATATAACATATTTTAGTAGTTATCATAAATTAGGTATCATTTGAAAGCTTATAAACTCAGAATTCATCCTGTGAACACCGTTTTATAATTGAACGTTGCGTTACCATAGAAACCGTACTTATTTTATCAGGCTCCTTCCCTTTTGGGCATCATATTTCATAATTTACTATCAAAACCTTTTCTAATCTGGACAAAACACATATTGTCAGAAAGGTCTGAATCTCAAGGTTCCAAATTTTGTGACAAAAGTGATATTTGGACAGAAATTTATTAATTTGTTAAGGCAGAATGTATACAACTAAATTCAATGGAATTCAAAGGCACCCGGTGGCTATTTTTGGTACTACGCCTAAACAAAATCTCATGGGAACTTCAATTTTTGTGATATCAACTTCAAACTTGGAACATAACTTGGTTAGATTTATGGCTTTGATTTTATAGTAATTTTAGAGTAAAAAATATTTTGTAAAATATATATTTTATATAAAATAAAAAATATATAATAAAGTATATTTGATTTAAACTTCCATAACTTTTTCATACTTTCATTTTTGGAAGTGTTTTCACTTCAGCAACATTCTGCTGAGTGTTTCCTTTAAAACAAGACCAAACTTGGATATGTATATTCCAAAGCATTCTTTAATTACAACCATTTAAGTGTGAATAGTGCATTTTAACCCCCATTCTCAAAAAGGGGGGTGACAGTTAAGGGGTTAAATAGTTGCAGCAAATTCATATTGGTAATTTCCCAATTCTACGCTGATTTTACAAGGATTGGGAGCATATGTGACTTGCCAAGCACAGTAGGTATCCTCCTGTAGAATCTGACGGGTCAAAAACCCAGAACACAACGTAAATGCAGCTTTCTCGTCACCATCCGCCTCAAGGTTACAAATCATCTCTAGAGCGTCACGACAGTCCACTTTTGAGAGCTGAAAAGGAAGAGAAAGAAATCGCAGGTGTAAACCCTATAAGCTGACAATCATTATATTTTACAGCCCTAATTCACACTTTAATGCAGTTAAACTGTACTGGCTTGATACTTGAATACTTTCATAACCGTTAAAGAGGAGTGGTGAGATGCAGAAACAGAAGCAGTCCACTATCTTACCTCTTCCATGATGAGTTCCTGCGGGGCAACAGTGCACAGACACACCAGGTACATCTGCTTAAAGTGGCCCTTCTCCTCGAACTGCGAGAGCTCGGCACAGGCCTTGGCCAGCGACGCCGCCTGATCCACACAGCTCTGTTTGATCAGGTGCTTCACTCGCATCCTCAGGAGCGTTGGTCCTTCCAGGGCCAGGAACTCTTGCACTGGACAGAAAATAAAAACTCTCAACGCTTGCGTAAAAGACAGGCTGACAGTAGCCGGACGAGAGCGACAGTAGTGTGCGGGCCCTCACCGGTCTCCTGCGCGGGCGCGTCACGGGCCAGGATGGCCTGCAGTGTGGGATTGGCCCAGACCCCGGGCTCTCGAGCGATGGTGGAGAGGATGACGAGGTGATCGATGCCCTTCTCCTGCACAAGAGGATGGGCGATCTACACAGGCAAGACAGCACACAAAATAAACATTAGTACATCACAGCAGTGTTTCTGCAGCATGTTACCTATAACACCTGACGTTAACTTTTAACGTTGAGAAAGTCACATAAACCATGAGAAATCTGATGTGAATAGGATTTCAAACCACATATGCATGTAGCTTGAGATGCTTTGCAAAAATAGAATTTTATTCTTCACATTAGCTAATTCTGATCAGCTATCAATCAATCGGATATGCACAAAAATCCGCTTTGGACTGTCAGTCTGGTGAATATACCTGGACAGAAGACCTGAACCTGTCCCACAGTGCATCTGGGATATTCCTGGGCATAGAAATCAGCAACTCAGCACAACTCCTGCAGAAGAGAGGCGACAGAATGAACTCCAGCGCCACACCAGCATTAGCACATTAGCGAGAGCACACTTACAGCGCCAGCCTCTCCAGGACGACGGGCACCTTCTCGCAGTGGGCCGAGAGCAGCGGGCACACCTGTGCGAAGCTCAGCAGAGCCCGGATGTAGACCTCCAGCATGGGCAGCGGCTCCTCCTCCACCCGCCACAGCCCGCCGTACTCCGCCAGCGCCTGCACACACACACACACACACACACACTCTTTCAGCTTGGGCCGATGCCAGCCGTAACGTTACACTGATGTTCATCTCTCGGACTGATCTGGTGGGGTTTTCCTTACAAATGCTCCACGAAGGCATTATTTATGTCTTTTGGGATGCAGTTGGGTTATATATTAAAAATATGAAAATCACAAATATGACGAGCGCTCGTGCATGCGGCCGTGAGCGACTCATTGGTTACATGTACTTGCATCTCAAAATGCTTTTATAACACAAAATTAATGCAAACACAGTCAGTTATATCTTAAACCAACGGGACAAACCACATTTACAATTTTAAAAGAGATATACATGCATTAGTGTGAATGCAGCTTATCATATCTAAACTGAGGGGAAATCACTCCAGCTCTTGAATGAACAACATTCAGACAGCCTACTGTTAAATACTTATGCTTGTATTGCTTTTTTTTTTGTTCCTCTTTATTTACTAGCTTTTATATTTGTTCATGTAGCCTATTTAAAATTCTTAACATGTAATTGGTTTAATCAAATGAGATTATAATATGAAGAGTTCAGATGCAAAAGCCTCTAAGTGCCATTTGAAATTTTCTTCTAAAATGACCATTTTTATCAAGCTTGTATATTTAAGTTCAGTAATTTCACTTAAATGGCAATTAATAGGTAATCTTCATTGCCATTTAAGTGAAATTACTGAACTTAAATATACAAGCTTGATAAAAATGGTCATTTTAGAAGAAAATTTCAAATGGCACTTAGAGGCTTTTGCATCTGAACTCTTCATATATATATTCTTTTTAAAGTATGTATTTTTACACATGAAATTAAATACATATTTTATTTTACACTTTAAAAAAAAAAAAAAAAAAACTAGATCGGATCATGAGCTGCCTAAAGATTCCCATCCCTACTGTTGGATTTATTGCTTGTCTTTGTCAACTAATACAGAAGGTAAAGAACTTAAAAAATGATCGCATATTAAATCGCAATCGCAATATTGGTAAAAAAAAAAAGAAAATCGCAATGAGATTATTTTCCATAATCGTTCAGCGATGATTGGACGGGTTAGCTCATTTATAACTATACATAAGAGATGTGCACGAGTCCTCAGAAATGTGATAATCTGCAGATATACACTACCGGTCAAAAGTTTGGGAAGCAAAGATTTGTGTTTTTAAAAGAAATGCTCACCAAGGCTGCATTTATTTGATTATTTTTTTTTTTTAATTGTCATTAAGTGTTTTCTATGAGAACATATAGTAAAGTGTAATATTATTACTCCAGTCTTCAGTGTCACATGATCCTCCAGAAATCGCTCTAATATGATGATCTGATGCTCAAGACACATTTATGATTATTATCAGTGTTGAAAACAGTTTTTTTTTTTTACTTTGACGAATAGAAATATATATTTCATTCTTTTGAAATATAATGTTTTGACACATTATAAATGTCTTTAGTTTAACTTTCGGTCAATTCAATGCATACTTTTATTTCTTGATTCTGATTGGTCAAACGCTGTGCTTTATTCATGATAACACTATGGCCGCGTCACTCAACTCCTCTATGCATCACTGCGGTTCCTATGTTGTGTTTATTTGAGCTTTATGCATATTAGAATAAAAATGTTAAAAATCCTAATCACTCAGAATGGCCATCAAAGGCAGAGCCGAAGCAGTGATTTCTAAAACATTTAACCAATTCACGTGACGTCACTGTAGCTTTGTGCCGCCATCTTTGCGACCGACTCATTGATGCCTTTTTCCCAATTGGATATGAAGATAAAAAGGTAAGACGAGATGTTTTATCAGGCTGTTTCTTACATTAGACATCTTTAAGTGGACTGAGAAACACACTTAGGAAGAGCATGAGCCATGATTATATATTTGGCTACTACTAAACACACACAATTACGTCCCGCGGCCCGATGGACACGCATCTGAACAACACTGAGACAACTATTCACAACTAACACTAAACCACTGCTGCTACACTTCAACACACACGTGCGTCTCATCGAGAGCATGACCAGACTCTAAAGGTCGGAGGTCATCGTTGGGGGATGATGGACATCATACAGTCCCATTTCACTGCGATCACAAGTTATATCTGCATAAATGAAACTTGAGTAATGAACAATGAAGATAATTACACTGTTAATCACAACTACAGTCCTACAGTGCATACACACACACCGGCACTGACAGCAACACACACTCCCCTGAGTTAGGAGAACATGAGTAAAAACTCAGACTTATGATAATAATTCATTATGCTTTTCCTCGTCAATCAAAGCGCTTCACACAGAAGGGAGGATCTCCTCCTCCACCAATGATGGAGACTGCGTTCAGAACAGCACATCTACAGGCAAACTAGCACTGATCTAGTAATTAGAAGCAGATCTAGTAATTAATCGATTATGTTGCTCACATTAAGATGTTCTAGCACAGCATAATCTGCCACTCGCCGCATATAATTATAGATGGGCAGATTATTATAGTGATGTGCAGTGAGATTACAATGTTGGTGTTGTGATCTGCCAACACTGCACATGATGATCATGATGACCGATCCTGTGAGGAATCGGTGTGTGTGTGTGTGTGTGTGTACCGTTACTGAGGGTCTGTTGATTAGCAGTGCAGTGATTAGCATCGAGACACTGTGAGGTTAGCAATAGATCATGATGTCGTGGGTGTGACATATGATGTTGTGTAGGATTATGAGAGTGATGTGCAGTGTATGATGGGTTATAATAGTGTTATTGATGATGATGATGATGGTGGTGGTGGTGGTTCTGCAGTTGTGCGCGCGCGCGCTGCGTGCTTGTTTACAGTCCTGCGTCCGATTCACACACACTCACTGATTCAGACACACAACAACGACGCGGAATAACAACGCGACCCTCTGTAAACGCGTTAGGCCAGCACAGCAGTGTGTAAACCCGTCGAACACACACTGAAGCAGCACTTGTCCTCCGCGGGACCTGTGTTTATGAGCGAGCTGGATGTGGATGTGAATGCGCGCTCACCTGACAAAACTCGTAGCAGTACTGCGACGCGCGCTCGGCCGGAGACTCCTGGCTGCTCCTCAGGGCCGCTGCGGCGTCCTCCAGGCGCGTTGCGAGCGCGTTCAGAGCGCTGGAAGCGTCGCTCTGCTCACCGCGGTCCTGCTCGGCCTCCTCGTCCGCCATCTTCACTTCCAATTCCGCCGCGTACGCACAGCGCGTCACGTGACGCCAAATCACTGTGCGTGCTGACGTACTGGCCGAGTCACGTGACCCCGCGCTCGCTCGGGGGAAACAGTTCTCCGAGTTATTTCACAGTTTCACAAAGAAAGCTAAAAAAAAAAAACATCTAGAATTTGTACCATGTTTATTATTTGTTCTCAATATGCTTTTCTTTTAATAGTTTTCAATAGATAAATAAGGCTTCTTTACAGAAAGTTTGTTAAATGTGTAATGTAATACAAAAGTAGACACATTTCAGAAATATTATCATCCAGGTGAAGCCTATGTAGAATATCAATTATAGCATGTCAGTTTTATTTGAAAATATGTTAATGCTAGGAAATGATTATGAAAAATGTGAGAAAACCTGGAGGAAATACCTGAAAAACATTCAAATTCGTTCTGATTTTTTCAAAAGTCTTTTTATTTAGTAATTTTTACTCAATAATATGTGATTTAAATGTCCTGTTTATGAAAGGGGATCAGTATGCTTAGCAATACTGAGCAATAATATGCAATTCTCTTTTATGCAGCATTTTGTTCATAAACCGCTGCTATGAGCCAGCGTGAGGTACGGCATATCCCTCATCAGACACACACACACACACACACACACACTCCACGGTAACCCTTTAACTGTGGCTGGTCTCTCCAGATCAACTGTTTACCACAGCATAAGACATCTGAGAGATGAGAAACTCATAGTCTCATCTAATCTGATCTAAACGGATCTAATCTGGACCGAGACTCTTTTCTGAAACTCACAGTCAAACTGATCAAATCTAATCTGATCTAAACTGATCTAATCTTTCAATGCTTTAATGCTTTTCAATGCTTTCTAACTGCTTTCAATGTCCACATCAATGACACAATTCTCTTAAAGCATGTCATTAAGTGTGTGTGCGTGTGTGTGTGTGTGTGTGTGTGTCTGTTGACACCTATGGTTTATTTATTTATTTATTTATTTATTTGATAGGGACAATGCACATTAATGAACTTCTGAATTGAGAGAACAAAACAGACGTAAACATGCCGGATTATAGCCACAGGGCTAATTTACATCCGTAGTCCCTAGACAAATAACAAAAAATACAAAGATTACAACAAAGTGTTGACACACTTTCTTCATTATGTGTAGGAAGAAAGCAGCTCATAAGGAGAAACCCCACCTTCATGACTGGTAAAAGTGTCTCTTTTTTCCATGTCAAGCACATTTGACCTTTGATGTCATTTATCACTCAGTCATTACAGAAAATACTTCAGTAGGCTATCTTTATTAGTATTGTCTGATTATGGCATTTTGAAATGATGAAACTGATTCAATTTTTGACTCAAAACCACGAAGCTCAACATTCATAAACACATGAGCATCTCCTTGTGATGTCTGTGATGCGGCTTCCTGACTGTCAGGGGTGATGATGTCACCACGGGGCTGGGTTCGGCTGGGTAAAGGGGTGTTAGCCAGGACCAACAGGATTATCAATCAACACAGCATGTTTTATTTAAGAGAAATAAAAAACACCGGCAAAATGAACATGAGTCGAGAAATGATGTCAGATTCACCTCTATGCCCACCGTTGAAGAAAACTGTCTAACGTGATTTCTATCGTTGTTCTATTTATTAGGACACATGGATATTCTGCATAGATTGATCATCCATAACTTTTACACATGAAATACACCCGGGTCGTATTAAACGACTAAATAATTCATTAAAACGTGATATTTCAGCTAAAGTGTTTAGATATGCAGTTAATAGAGATCTTTAAAGAAGCTTTATCTGTGTTAGATTTGAACATGTCGCTTTAATGTGAATGAGAGTGTGTCTTCTGCTCACCAACGCTGCGTGTATTTCATCAGAAATACACTAAAACAGTGAAATATTATTAAATCAGCTGTTTTCTATGAGAATATACAGTAAAGTGTCATTTATTCCTGTGATCAAAGCTGAATTTATCAGTCTTCAATGTTGATCCTTCATCATAAATCACTCTAATATGAGGATCTGATGAGCAAGATTGATTATTATCAGTGTTGGAACAGTCACGCTGCTAAAAGTTCATTCATAATGGCAATCTATGTACTGTTTAATATTAATTAATGATCTGTCGAATAATGTCTAAGAAAACTGTGAGTTCGCCTTCGCTTTAATGCATTACATTGATCACAGTTGACAGTAAAGAATTGTATATTGTTAAAAGATTATATTTCGAATAAATGCTGTGCTTTTAAAATATAACACAATAGTAAACTGATATTGTAAATTGTATTAATATTTCAAACAATATGATAAAATAAATTTAACCTTGGTGAGCAAAAACATTAAAAAAAAAACCTTAAATATTCCAAACTTTTGACCGGCAGTGTATGTTATAAATTTCCAGTCTTTAGTCTGTATGGCAAGCCGTTTTAACTTTTATTCATTTCCAGGATATGAATTCTTGATATCAAAAAATGTAATTGTTGATATCAAGAATTGAATTGCTGATATCTGTAATTGTATTTTCACTAGTGAAATGTCACCAGAGGCTGCCATTCAAAATCAATTGTTGATATCAAGAATTGATTTTTTTACTTGTAGAAATATCATTTTTGATATCAATAATTGCATTGTTACTAGTTGAAATGTCTATTCTTGATATCAACAATTCAATTGGTACTAGTAAAAAAATATTTTTGATTTCTGAAAATGTATTTCTGATATCAATATTATTTCAGATATCTAAAATGGCTTTCTTACTAGTAACAATCACATTCATGATATCAGAAATTAACATTGTCAATAGTGAAAATTGAATTGTTGATATCAAAAATGAACATTGTTACTTAGTAGCAATTCAATTTTTGATATCAAGAATAGACATTTCAACTAGTAACCATTTAATTCTTGATATCAAAAATAAAGGTTTTTACTAGTAATAATTGTATTTTGGAAATGTGAAATTGGTATTTCAACTAGTAGGAAATCAATTCTTGATGTTTAGAATGGCAGCCTATAGTAAAAGTAGCAATTATGAGCTGAAACTGTCTTTTGGACCTTGAACCGTTTGGACCCCATTGAAGTCCATTATATGGAGAAATATCCTGGAATGTTTTCATCAAAAACCTTAATTTCTTTTCGACTGAAGAAAGAAAGACATTTTTAAAGTGAACTACTCCTTTAGCCTAGCCCTAGGGTTAGGGTTAAGTCTCAGGAGCGGGGCTCATTTCCCATCATGCACCACGGCTCAGATGTGTCATCATTGTAGTGTGTGTGCTGTGATGAATTCCACCAATAGACAGGTACAGGTGTGCATGTGAGAGTAACATGCCCCTCCATGCCAAAGAGAGAGAGATCTTTCCTCAAGCGCTCTCCACCACTCAAACCACAGTAGCCGTGTTTCTGTTACCCTTCAAACTGTGCAAATTGAAATTGTGAATTCAAAATATGCCTTGAAACATGTCATTTTCACAAAAACTCCCATATTTTGCAATAAAGTGTTTAATGAAGTGTTTTTTTCAGGCAATTCGATCGCAAAACTGAAATTGCAACCTAATTGGATTCTAAACCACAAAGAAATGCCCCAATCGCGAGCTGGAAGCAGAACTGAGGGAGAAACACCCTGAAACACTCTCAGTATAAGAGGCTTCCCTTGCTATGAAAGCCTGGATACACACTCACGTCTCCATACATTAACAATAATGGCCAGAGCGGTGGCTGCGATATAAACCGACCAACATCCGGTGGAATGATTATCGCGAGAGGAAAAATTACATTTTAGTCGCATTTCATAATGGAAATTTAGAAAATATCGCAAAAGTTTTCTGCAAATCTGTAATCGAAACGTGGCTAATGACTCTATCTAGGCTTCCACCCACCCATTTTTATGCAAATTTTGGGATATGGCTTCTAAATAATAAAAGTAAATAAATAGATAAATTTTAAAAATGTGCATAAAATGTATGCAATTTATTGAGCCCCGCCCCACGAGAGCGCCGCTGACTGATGACTCGAGCCGCCTGAGTTAGTGCTGCAATGCGTTTCCAGATACATGATGTTGAGTGCAATAATGTTGTAGTGTTTGAGGTTTGTGTATGAAGGTAAAAGAGTAGCAAAGCTCGAGAGCGCATACAGTAGATGTGAATTTGAGAACTTGTACAATAAACATTCGTACACACTCACAGCTCCAATGTGAAAACCTGTCACATGAAATCTGAGATTTGCACTCGCAGACAATAGGTATTGGATTGATTGTTTTCCTGCAAGTTAAAGGTTTGAAGTATTGCATAAATGATGTATTTTCAAGATTAAAGTGTGTAACACATCCCCGTAGCTGTAATATATGTGTTTCAGGGTACGGGAGTGGCATTTGTTGAAATTTGGGCTAGATTTGATACACACACCTGGAAACTCTGCATGCAATCCACATATTAAAGGAGTAGTTCACTTTTGAAAAAACTTTTGCTGATAATTTACTCACCCCCATGTCATCCAAGATGTCCATGTCTTTCTTTCCTCAGTCGAAAAGAAATTAAGGTTTTTGATGAAAACATGATTTTTCTCCATATAATGGACTTCAATGGGAACGGTCCGAGGTCCAAAAGACAGTTAATAACAGTTTCAGATGCAGCTTCAAATGTCTTTAAACGACACCAGACGATGAATAAGGGTCTTATCATGCGAAACGATCGGTTATTTCAAAACTTATTCCAAAAATGTAACTTTTCTAAGGACAAATGCTATTCTGTGAGGCGCGTTTGTAACGTCACGTAATACGTAATTACGTTCAAAAGGTCACGGGCGACGTAGCCGTAAGTACAGAGTCAGAGTGTTTACAAGTTGAACGCATAGGCTGAACATGCAAACTAACTCAAACGCCGTTTACAAAAAAAGTAATTAAAAGGTAAAACAACGATGTCGGACGATTTTGATTCTGTACTTCCGGCTACGTCGCCCGTGACCTTTTGAACGTAATTACGTATTACGTGACGTTACAAACGCGCCTCACAGAACAGAGCAAGGCTAGCATTTGTCCTTAGAAAAGTTACATTTTTGAAATAACCGATCGTTTCGCATGATAAGACCCTTATTCATCGTCTGGTGTCGTTCAAAGACATTTGAAGCTGCATCTGAAACTGTTATTAACTCTCATTTAGACCTTGAACCGTTTGGTCCCCATTGAAGTCCATTATATGGAGAAAAATCCTGGAATGTTTTCATCAAAAACCTTAATTTCTTTTCGACTGAGGAAAGAAAGACATGGACATCTTGGATGACACGGGGGCGAGTAAATTATCAGCAAAAGTTTTTTCAAAAGTGAAAAACTTCATCAACTTAAAAAAACAAGTTGGGTTAAATAGTTTTACAAGTATTTTTATTGTCTTTCTCCTCCTGGAAAACAGATAATAATGTCAATGACTCGTCATGTTGCACAACACAGATTTGACCAATCAAATGCTTCAGCCAAGAATGCGGATGAAATAATGACCTATTAGTCACATAGAAAAACACCGAACGAGCCCTTTGGATGTGTCCCGCCCGAACCTCAGTTTCATTAGGAAGTACACCACTGTGCCTTTCCCGCCGTTGCTCAGGAATGAAACGATGATGCGCTAGAAAAGCAGCCGGTGGTTTTTCATTGGATTTCAATGACGCTGTCCCCAAGGACACCGCATCGCGTGTGCTTTCCCTCTCCGGTCTATGTGTGCTCCTTGCGCCGGATCAGCCTCTTGAAGGCCTGCTTGAAGTCCTCGTTGAAGCTGGTGTAGAGCAGCGGGTTGATGAGGGAGTTGACGTAGCCCAGCCAGGTGAGGGCGTCGGAGAGCTGCGGCGAGGGCTTCAGCAGCATCAGCCCCACCAGCAGCTCCTTCAGGAAGAACGGCAGCCAGCACAGGATGAAGGCTCCCAGGATCAGGCCCAGGATCCGCGCCGCCTTCCTCTCCCGGGACGTGCAGATCTGGTTCCTCTCGTCCAGCTCCGGCGCCTCCATGTCGAAGGACGGCGCGCGGGCCGAGTTCTCCGCGGCGGGGTCGGAGCTGGACACGTCCGAGACGCAGAAGGCGTGCGTGACCCGGCAGTGGTTCGCCGAGTTCTGGCTGTCGGTGCTGCGGCTGCTGAGGTGCCGCGAGGAGCCGCGCTTCTGGTACAGCGTCTTCGCGGCGCTGTAGATGCGCGAGTACAGGATGAGGATCAGGGTCATGGGGATGTAGAAAGCGCCGAAGGTGGAGTAGATGGTGTAGCCCACGTGGTCGTGCTCGATGATGCACTGCTGCGAGCCGTCGCCGCGCTGCCTCCAGAACAGCGGCGGGATGGAGATGAAGACGGAGATCAGCCAGACGGTGGCCACCATGGCGGCGGCGCGCCCGGGCCGTCCTCTTGCGGGCGTACTCGATGGCTTTAGTGATGGCCCAGTAGCGGTCCAGCGCGATCACGCACAGGTGCAGGATGGAGCAGGTGCAGCAGGTCATGTCCACGCTCAGCCAGGCCTCGCACACGAACGGCCCCAGCAGCCACACCTCCACCGTGATGTACAAGATGCTGACGGGCATCACCAGCACCGCCACCAGCAGGTCTGTGACGGCCAGCGAGCAGATCAGGTAGTTCGCCGGGAGGTGGAGCTTCTTGGTGGTGCAGATGGCGGCGATGACCGCGCCGTTCACCAGGGCCGTCAGCAGCGTCAGCAGCGCTAGCAGAGCCACCACGGCTAAGCGCTGCGAGAGCACCTCCGCGGGGAACGCCGCTCCTGGTGTGGCCGTGCTGTTGGTGCTGTTGGCCAGAGCACCGGCGCTCTCTCCCAGGTATCGCTCCATCTCCATTCGTCCCACTGGCTACGCTCCGGGACTAAAGCCGCGCAGACTCCTCCGCTGGATCAGCCGCGGCCTGGCAAACACACAGACAGATGAGGAGTTAACAAGCGTCTTATATATCCATGATACTTTCCCTGTCCACTCTAAACATCAATGAAGAAAATGTTTAAATATCCCATGTGACTACAGTGGCTCAAGTATAAGTTTATCAAGCGACGAGAATACGTTTTGTGCGAAAAAACAAAGAAAAATAACGACTTTATTCGACTATTCCTTTTCTTCATTGTTGGCCTGAAACGAGATTTCAAGAGATTTCCACGAGAATTGCGATCTCCTTCAACTACTTCAGTTCGGTTCTCTCGCATGCGTTGTGGAAATCTAAGGAAGTCTCGTTTCAGGCCAACAAGGAAGAAAAGGAATAGTCGAATAAACTCGTTATTTTTGTTTGTTTTTTCGCACAAAAAGTATTCTCGTCGCTTGATAAACTTATAGTTGAGCCACTGTAGTCACATGGGATATTTAAACAGTTTCTTCATTGACTTTCTGGGCTGTCAAGAGGCAGTCCTTTAGGAGCCTATATAGCAGTGATCCAGCTCTCAAATTTAATCAAAAATATCTTAATTTGTGTTCTGAAGACGAACGAAGGTCTTACAGGGTTGGTACAGCATGGGGGTGAGTAATTAATGACTTAATTTTCATTTTTGGGTGATCTAACCCTTTAACGGTGGGGTAAGCAGTTTTTCAAAAACGCTGTTGGACATTGTTATTATTTTAACCCAAACAAACATACCCCTCTCCTCTAAAACTCAGCCTTCAATCCTCGCCACCCTTCTCCGAGTCGGTCTCGAACCCCGATCTAACAATGTTGCCACTGCATACGATGCATGTACTGTGACAACACCGGACCAAGAGCTGATCCTGTCGCTGAATCTCTTCATTAAATCATCTGTCCAACACACGAACATGCATGACTCGTTGTGCTCTGAGTTAACGACTGTCCACTGATTGTAGCCACACACACACAAAAACACACGTCCAGTGTCCAGCAAGTCGAGTGATGGCAAATAACAGTCTCGGCCAATAACATTACAGCATGATGAGCATATGTATATTAATGGCCAGCACTACATTATGTGGGGAAGCGTGTAGTTTGCTAACTAGCATTCATAAAACCAGCAGCATTGAAGAATTAATAACTAAGAGAGTGTTAATAAACTCACGCAGTCCTTCCTCGCCCCCGGGACTGTCCATGTTCACTCTCTCTCACAAACACACACACATTCGCACAGGTGTCTCCTTCAGGTCCCAGTGCAATCACAGTAATGATGAGGACATGAATGAGCAATCACACAACAGTAGCCAGTGATTTGATTGGCAGGTGGGCCGGTCGCTAGAGGTCAGAGAAGAGGTCACAGCCTCACAATAACACGACCAGCTCTCCGTGCGAGCCGTGTTTGCGTAGGCAGACTCATTACATGCAGTTGTTGGGATCTTTCTAAAGCTGTCGTCACACACAGGCCTGAGCGCACATCTGTCCACAGGTCCAGGAGCGAGACTCGGGAGACAGGACCGACCCAGCCAACACTGGGGGAACAACAGGCGTAGCTTTCATTAATCCATTTCACACATGGACAAATAAAGACAAGTGTTTGATATGTAATGTATAACATTTCGGGGTTAGTTAAGTAAGTTAACTGCTTGACATGAAATAAAACTTCTACTATTATTTTTAAATAGTTCCCTGGATGTACTAAAATAAATACAAATGAAATAAAAAATTAATAAAACTAATATATATGACGTACGTTTCCAAGAATTCAGAGAAATTCATAATTCTAAATAGTCGCTGATTTACACTCCCACTGCCATGGTAACCATGGCGACAGACAACTGCGTTATGTCTAACGAGAGCTAGCGTCCGCGGCTAACCTCGACTCGACAGAGACGCCGCTCTTGCATGAGCTTCAGACGGCTGAGCAAATGTACATAAAACTAATCAATGTTATATAGCTCAACATGATGAAATGTTAGAATATGATCAGTATGTTATTCTAATGTTCCAACAAACTAACACATAGAGTAACATTATTAGACCAAATGAAACAGCGCTGCGTTGTGTGAGTAATCCAGCACTGGCGGGTAACGGTAGTTCAGTAGAAATGTCCTCGTTGCTTTATATCCGCGGTGTGGCCCTGAGATCTGTCACTCATTAGCACTCGCTTCACACCACAGTCATGATAAAAACATTAATCGCCATGACGACAAATTCCATGATTCCACCGATTCACTGCGTCATCAACCTATGCCTTTGTTCACTCTCTCTCTCTCTCACACACACACACACACACACACATTCCGCCGATTCACTACATGATCAACCTATGCCTATGTTCTCTCTCTCTCTCTCTCTCACACACACACACACATTCCGCCAATTCACTGCATCATCAACTTATTACTCTGAAGAGGTTAGCGACCCCTAGTGGCGGAAAAATACATATTGTGCCTTATCTTTAGATACATTTATTCAAAACATATTGAAATGTTATTCTTACAGACAATGACTTGAATACAGTCGTGATACTGTATGTTTTCAGTTTTGATGTGTGGGTTGAAGCCAAAACGTCTAAAGAATGTTTGAATCATGATATTTATTTTTAAAAATAAACTTTTTTTGGAAATAAAGACTGAGATCAAGGTAAAGGGAAAATATTATATTACTTTGTGTACTTGATTGAAACACACCACTTGACTGAGTCAACTTTTTTTGTTTAAAAAAACAGCTAAATAAAAGAATCCAGCATGAACACAGAGTGCATCTCTAGACCCTGGCTTCTGCTTTCCTAAGCCTTTTCACGGCCTCTAACTTCATTCGTCATGGCCTTCGTCTATCAAGCACCGCTGTGTTTGTTGTGTCTGGCTTCACTGCGGCGCGATGACATGAATGAGCTTTGGAAACTCAGTGCTGGGGTCGTGACCTCATGACATCATGATAATGCTTTCACAGCTCCGGGATAAAGAAGATCCATCTCTGCAGCTTCTTCATTCCTCCACTTGGTGGAGACAGAGACAGAAACACTATCATGTCTACACATTCATGAGCTCCACTCTTTCACACACACTGCCAGTGAAGTAAAGGGTGTGATGATATCGTGGTTTATTTCACCTCAAAATATGAATATGAAAATTAATCATAGGCTATGGATGCCGGCTGTAGCGCTCTCAGTGAAAGACTGTCAGGGGAGGATAAGGCATGCCAAGCATTTCTATCCAAGCTATAGAGCGAGAGACGACATGATGTAGACGAGATCATGTGGCCAAATGCTGAAGATCGTATAGATTAGAACAGGACTTTTCTTTACGCTTTAAATCAAAGGCCATGTATGTTGTCCTTGTTTTGTTGTGATCACTGACAGCAATTTCAGTTTGCTAATAAAGTCTTTACTGCAGAAAGTCTGCCACTTACGGTTTTCTTTTCCATTCTACACTCTAAAAAATGCTGGGTTGTTTTACCCAATTTTGGGTAAAATATGGACGAACCCAGCCAATTGGGTTAAAATATAAATTTAAAAATGTAACCCAATGGCTGGGTTTGTCCATATTTTACCCAAAATTGGGTTAAAACAACCCGGCATTTTTTAGAGTGTATAAAGTATTGATGACTCCTTCACATTTAGATATTATGTTGTACACCTCTAATGCACCATGAATTCTCTCTCTTCTCTCTCTCTCTCACACACACACACACACACACACACAACACACACAGCTGAATGAATATTTAAAAAAATCATAGAGTATGTTGTATTCAGATAGAACTGAAACATGAAAAAGTAATGCAGTTTTTGTAATGCCACCAACTGTTAGTATTATGACAGTCCTACGCTACACTCTAAAAAATGCTGGGTTGTTTTAACCCAACTTGGGTCAAATATGGACTAACCGTTGGGTTAAATTTTTACATTACATTTTTAACCCAACATTTTCGAGTTTGTCCATATTTGACCCAAAATTGGGTTAAAACAACCAGCATTTTTTTAGAGTGTATGGTTGGACTATTTATTCATGTTAGAAAACGAGTGCTAAGTTTTGACCGAATGATTTTTGAAACGAGTTTGCAGTGTTTTTGATAGAGTTTGTGTATATTGAAAAAGTTTTTTTAGGATTTTTAA